>NW_004624768.1:141622-162142 GCF_000247695.1 Heterocephalus glaber | reverse complement strand
AAAAAAAAAAAAAAAAGAGTATGCTTTGAAAATAAATATTAAAAACAAACAAAATAAAAACTTAATGCCGACTTCAAAGTTTAAGGAACCTGGAAAACTCAAACTATTGAACAAGATTAGGGAGTTAGGTAAGGGTAGAGGCACTTGGGGATTTCTCAAGTTCTGTGAAAGCAGACAGAAAATGCAAGCTGTCAGCTACAGAAGGAGTGATGACAAACATTCTCATGTTTATGCTGTAAGCACCGCACATGGGCACTTCACACACACAATGTCACAGCATCGTGACTCCGCTGTGCCAACACAGGTGAGCTCCCAATAGCCATCACAAACTAATGGATCATAGCTATTCCTGCCTTATATTTTAGGCAAATAACTGCAGTACAGCAATATAAATATTGATTTTCTAGATTTCATAACTGCTAAAAAGTTTTCAGGACTACATTAGATGCTAATGATAGGCCTGCACAGGCCAAATTTAAAGTGCATATTAGAGGATAATAAATCCTGCAGAAGCTTCAGCCTCTGTAACATCATAGGTTAACAGTTTCACAAATTTATAAACATTAAATTAATAGGAAACAATATTAAAAATTTCTCAGCCCGGGGATTTAGCCCAGTGGTTCTGCTACCTGCCTCACAAGCACAAGGTCCCAAGTTTGATCTCTGGTACCCAAAAAACCCCCCAAAACAAAAAACAAAACAAAAAATTTCACTAAGAGGCATTTAGTTTCTTATAGGCTTCTTTGATGAACACTGACATGTTCTTCATCTGGGATGAATCATAAAGAACATCCAAGTCTTTTAGAAGAACGTTCTGGTTTGGAATTAGCATCAAAACTTCCTTCTGCAGTGTGGGTGCTTTCAGACTGTGCCGAGAAAGCTCTGGGAGAGAAAGTATGTTACGTCAATCCAGCTGAAGCATCTCTTTTGCCTTTTCCTCCTCTTCCTCTATCTCATGTGCCAGAATTTCAATTTTGTTTTTTAGACTCTGAATATTCCCAGTCACTGATTCCGCAGTCTGTACTATTTTATCGATTTCTTCCTGCAATAATGCCAGACCTTCTTCATTATCTCTGTCTTGTGCTCTTTCCATTTTCAGTAGACTTGTCACATTAATTAAATAGTTCAGCTTTTGGGGAGGGGCTTTCAGGGTTTCACACAGTTGTAGCAACCTTCTCTTCAGGCAGTTGAGATGATACTGAATCTGTTCTTTTTCTTTAATTTTATTACTCAAAATTGCTATTATTACTGCCTCCATCATAGTTTGCAAATGCTCCGTCACACTCTTTGAAAGAGGTTGCCAGGTTTTTTTCTTGTTGGATGCGATCTCTATCTGCTTTAGATTAATATGATTTGTTTATCCTTCAGAAGACATGTGCTTTGGATGATTTTTACGTCTTTTTATTGTGCTTCTAACCTCTGACAACTCCACTTTATCATCAATTTTTCTTTTTGATTTTTTTTAAATTGTTGAGACTTTTTCTTGGAACCATTTGTCTTGCCAGGCATCTTGATCTAAATAGTGCAGTTATGATGCTTTAAAAAAAAACTCGACTTGGGCCGGGGATTTAATTCAGTGTTTATGCTGCCTGCCCCACAAGCACAAGGACCCGAGTTCAATCCCCAGTACCAAAAAAAAAACCCAAAACACTCGACTGATTCTTCTTGAATGTCTAAGTTGGGTTTTTTATTCTTTACATAAATAGTATTATTGCAGCAACAAAAAAAAATTCTTTGAAGCCTTTCTCCACAACCCTGAACTATGGATTTCATAATGTTATAATGGATTTAAGTTATGAACCTTCCAAACATCACAACTAGATTAGTATAATGTTCTCCAACTTGGGAAAACTGTCTAACATAATGATGCTGCAGTGGGATTGTTTAGATTTGAATTCATCTGTTAAGCTAAAGGCATAAATGTGAAACACTTACACTTGATCTTAGCCAAAAGGCCGAGAAGCGATGAAATGTGAAACACTTAATACAAGCCTGAAAAGGTGAACTGTGAATCTTCATTTCTAACATTAGTTTATCTTTCTGTATTGGATCAATATATTATATTTAGGTGATATTGAAAATGGTAACCTACTTAATTTAAATGTTAAATTTTAAATTATGAGGTTTACGTCAAAACCAACATTTCACACATGAACTTTTTTTATTTATTTTTTATTTTTTGGTACTGGGGATCGAACTCGGGTCCTTGTGCTTGCACAGCAGGCAGCAAAACCAGTGAGCTAAATCCCCGGCCCTAAACATGCACTTTTTTAAGACATAGTAAGACAATGTAATGGTTTCTTGGCACCCATAATGCAAAAAATAGATAGTTCAGAGATGAGAATGTTATTGCTATATGGGAATTACATTTAAATTTAAAAACATTTTGTATTGGCCAGGGATTTACCTCAGTGGTTCCTCCGCCTGCCTCACAAACACAAGATCCTGAATTCGATCCCCGGCACAAAAATCAAAAAACAAAACAAAACTGACCTAGTAAGTTTGGCATATTCTTTGAACTATCTTTGATGTTTCTTCTAAAAAAACTGGTGATAATTGTATCGATGATAAAAATTTCTGTACAGAATCTACTTCTTCAGTCTATCTAGTTCCATTTTTAAAATGTTCTATTATATTACACAGTAACTCAAAACCAATTATCACTCTGAAAACTTGCATACTCTAAGTTCTGGCTAGATAAAGCATTCCAGGTTTTACTATGGACTATTTCTATAAAACTACCATTGCTTCCAGTTTTGTTTGTTTGTTTGTTTGTTTCTGCACCAGGGATTGAACTCGGGACCTTGCTCTTGCAAGGCAGGCAGTGGAACCACTGAGCTAAATCCCTGGCCCCATTGTTTTTGGTTTTGTTTTTGTTTTTGTTTAGGAATAGAATATACTTTCACAAATTTCCATAATGTGTCTCTTAAAAAGTAAGGAGGCACTGCCCTAAGTATGAGATTACTGAGGTAGTGTTTGGAATTCCCCATGTGAGCCAATGAATGTAAAGAGATGTCTATATATTATTAGTGTTGTAAACAGTGTAGCCTGAAGCCTGAGTCTATCCAGAATGGATGTAACCAATTTTGACATCCTATTACAGAGAAATAAACATTGAAAAATAGACCAAAGAACCACCGTAAAAAAAATCTATGGGGCCGGGGATTTAGCTCAGTGGGTCTGGCGCCTGCCTCTCAAGTGCAAGGTCCCAAGATTGATCCCTGGTACCAAAAAAAAATCTATTGTTACAGAACTCCTCTACCAGGAGCTTTATGTGCCTTCCTTTAAAAATACTGTTTTATCTTGTTTTTTCGTTTTGTTTTGTTTTTTTGGTACCGGTGCTCGAACTCGGGTCCTTGCGCTTGCATAGCAGGCGTCGAAACCACTGAGCTAAATCCCCGGCCCTGTTTTATCTTGTTTTTAATATATTTGTCAGAGCTGGTTGTGGTGGCACATGACTCTAACCCTAGCACTCGGGAGGCTGAGGCAGGAGGATCGCTTCAAGTTTCAGTCCAGTCAGGGCTACATAGTGAGTTCAAGGCCAACCTAACCTACACAGTGAGACCCTGTCTCAAAAGCAAACAAACTATATATATGTATATATCCACATATATATACATCAACATGCTTGCAATATTTTTCTAAGGTTATTAGTTAATTTTATTACTTTTACATTTTTAAAAACTTCTCTGAAATATATACATTATGTGTATGTATTTGTGTGTTGCATGTGTGTGTGTGTACACAAATGGAGCTCCTCCATGTTCTCTCTCTAGGGAAGGGAGATGTGGAATGCAGATTTTTCATGTAAGGAGTTTTCTACACAGGCATTCCACTTGCTCACCAACAACATATTACTATCATAGGTATACATGGCTATAATTTATTCTTCCTTATAAAAAATAGGCCATGCAAATGTCTTTAAAACTTGTAGGCAATTTTCTCTTGCCACATATATATAATCTACAACCAAATTCATTTTTGTCTATAGTGGTATCTTTGTCACTTTCATTACAAAATACCCAACACCCACAACTTAAAGGAGGATAGATTTGATTTGGCTAATGGTTTCAGTCCATGGTTGGCAGGCTCCAAGTTAGAAGCAAGATGCATGGCAGAGGAAAAGGTACTCAACCCACAGGAGGCAAGAAATAGAGAAGAGCCAGGACAAGAATACCCCGAGTCACACCACCAGTTCCCCACCCTCAGACCAGGCCCCAGACTCCTAACATGCATTCACTGTGAACTCCAGTGGACTAATTCACTGGTGAGAACAGCATCTCCATAGTGCAATCGCCTTCAAAAAGCTCCACCTGGAAAACGTGAGGCTTTTGTGGGACATTTTCATTATTGCTTTTTTCTTTTGTGAGTACATATTTGCAGTACCTAATGTTTCCATTTCTTATATGGAATTGGTACATGTACATAACACATCTTAATTCCATTTTTCATCCCCTTTTCCTTCCCTCACTCCCGACTCCCTCCATGTCTTGATCCCCTTGTCCTTTGAGCAAGATCTAGCTCCATACTTCCTATTATCTCTTTTATTTTGCTCTTTAATTATAATTTGGTTTCTCATATAAGAGAAATCATGAGATGTTAAAGCTTGTGTATCTGATTTATTTTACTTAACAGTATGGTTTCAAGGTGCATCCACTTTCCTATAAATGACTCAAATTTATCTTTCTTTATGGCAGAGTTGTATTCCATCCTGTATAAATATCACATTTTTAATCCACTTATCTAGTTTTTTGTTTTTGTACCAGCAATCATTAATCTGTTGGTGGACATATAGACTACTTTCAAGATTTAGCTATTATGAAATGTGCTGCTAAAATGTAGTATGCATATATCACTGTAATATGATATCTTTAACTCCTTCAGGAAGATACCTAGAAAGGGAATAGCTGGGTTGAATGGAATTTCAAATTTTAGGTTTTTTTCTTTTTTCTTTTTCTGGTAAAGAGGAACAAACTCAGGACCTTGCACTTGTGAGGCAGGCACAGGAGCCACTGAGCTAAATCTACATATTGATTCCCATAGTGGTTGTGCTAGTTTACATTACAATCAACAACATAGAAGGGTTCCTTTCCCCCCCATAGCCTTCCCAGTATTTGTTATTATTTGATTTCTTGATGATGGTTATTCTTTCTGGAGTAAGAGTAAGTGCATTCATACTATTTTTCCCAAGAATCTTGGGACCTTGAGCTCACAAGACCCAAGAATCTTTTTAATTATCTTTCCAAAGCATCCCTCTTTACTATCTGAATAGTAATGTCATTTTTTATGAGAAAAACAAATGTTTACATTCTCTGTTTTAATGTTTTACAGAAATTTTCTCTGAAATACCTCTAGTTGAAAAGGAGAGGGGAGCTGGGGATTTAGCTCAGTGGTGCCGAACCTGCGTTGCAAGGTCCCGAGTTTGATCCCCGGTACCAAAAAAGACCCAAAAACAAAAACAAAAAAAGGAGAAGGGCAAAACATTTCTGGGAATGATAAAGACAAAATTTCCTTAGAGTCTCAGGCTTAAAACGAGCTGTGAATATCACTGTTATGTGGCTTAGATTGCTCTAATTGTGAAGGATAAACACAAACATTAATTTGGGCAAATACAATACCAGTGGTCTCATTCTGAGTTTAGAGACCTGACACTTTGTTAATCTGTGAGTATGAATTTCATGTTTATTTCCTCCTTACCCAAAAGCTACAGACATTAACTGGAGTTCTTGATTTCTTCCCTTCTATTTTTTTTCTGTTATGTGTACATAACATTTCCTTCTACTGAGAGACTATAATTTAGGTTTGCATCATTTTCTTACTTCTTGTTATGTGATCATTGAAATTTTTTTTTTTTTTGTACCAAGCATTGAACTCAGGATCTTGTGCTTGCAAGGCAGGCGGCAGAACCACTGAGCTAAATCCCCGGCCCTAAATTATTTTCATTTTTAAACAAAATAAAACAAGCCAGTCATAAATATATGTGTTGGAGGTAACATGTAATTTTTGACTACTTGTTTTTTAAAAATTGGAAGGCAATATTTCACCCACTCTTCCTTCTCATCAGCAGCCTTTACTGATGGGCCTCGGCCCCTCTCCCTGGGTCTCTGTGTGTCCCTGTCGCCGCTGGCGTCTGGAACTCTGCAGGCTGAGTCACCCCCTGTTACCAAAGCCTTTTAATGCAGCTTCTCGGCCACTCCACCAAGATAAAAAATCTCTGGTAGGTGATACGATAACCAGAGCAGGCTTCTGTTAGGACCTGAGCTGCAGAACCATGAGGGGGCCCAGGTGGTGGGAGGCAGCTGTACTTGTTCAGAGGAGAAGGAGCAGCTGTGCACGAGCAGCCTCCTGCAGTTTGCAGACTTGCTCCAGGACGTTGGGAACAGTGTCAGAGAAGTGTTGGCATTTGTAGGTAGAGACGTCCACTTAGCCCTCTGTCCATGTGGATCGGATCCATTTTTCAAGCCTGTTGGGGCCAGGACCAATATCGTCTGGAGTTTCTGGAGGGCACTGGGGACAGAAGCTCCAAAGGGAGTCCCCATGCTTCCACCAAAATGATGGGGGTGCAAAAGCTGTGACCTCTGTGAGTTCTGTGGCATTTCTGGGAGGAATCACAGTGTGAATAATGGCCTGCTGGGATCAGGCACTCTGGGGAACGTCAGCAATGTGCCCTGGTGCCTCCCCAGTCTTTGCCACTAGGGACAGATTTTTCAACTGGTCCTGGGTTGGGGGTGGCAGGTGAGAAGCATGGCAGCCGCTAGTCGGGCCATGCCCCTTTATGCTGTCAGAGGAAAAGGAAAGGCTTGGCCCTCACTCCTTCTTTTCTCGCCAGCAGCCTGTCTCCACAAATACTATCCCTTAGTATGAAAAGGTTCTGCTTAGCAAGGAATTGGGAGGAGCAAATGCTCTCTCTGGCTCCCTTGCTCTGAGACCCCTAGTTTTACTGCCTTGCCCTTCAAGTTGGACATGCTTTACACACCACACTGAAGAAAGGCCTTGATGGCTCATCCATGGCCTACCTATAGGTGACAGTAAAACTCTCAGATTGACTTCTGAGAGACAGACTCAAGCTATGGCCCATAATAGCAAGTGGAAATCTCCAAAATCAGAGAACTTACCATATGCTATTTACTGAAATGCCCAGATTTTGTCCGTCTGTGTGTGTGTGCATTTCTGGGGGTCAAACCCAGCTCCTCCTCCATGGAGACAACACTCTACCCGCACATGAAATGGCAAGATTTTGCAGTAAAATATGAGATCCAATTTTTCTCTCCCATAAAATCTGTATAAGATAATGGCATTATCAAAGATAAAATCAGGCATTAGCTAGACTGGTAAGGAAAGATTTGAATGAGTAATGTCTATTTTAATAGAAGGGAGGGTTCAGCATGAGCTAAACTCAATTTTGCCTCACACAAAAGCGAATGGCATTTAAATCGAGTTGGGTGGATAAGGGGGTAGGATGGCTTCAGTAGTGTCTGGGAAATGGAAAATTATAGAGCAAGGGGCAATGTAAATGTGGTTTGGCCAGCTGTGTCTGCTAGTGGGCAATTATGGAAAACAGGGCACGTATCTTTCCAGAAACACTAGCAGGCAGAGGTCCTGTCCTTGCTGATGACTGCATTTTAAGGAAAAATCTTTCAACCCCTTGAGAAAAACACTCCCAATTTGGGCAAGAAGCACGTACATCTAAAAATAACAGAGAGAGGGGCTGGGGATTTAGCTCAGTGGTTCCGGCACCTGCCTCAAAAGTGCAAGGTCCCTAGATTGATCTCTGGTACCAAAAAATTTTAAAAATGAAAAGAACAGAGGGGATTCACAACTGCAAATTCTTTCTTTGTTAATGGCCTAAGAAAAGGATAGGTGTTACATCCCATGTTAGCTCTACCAGATTCCTTCAGCAGCCTTGAACCATCTAGGGTTGAAGCATTAAGCTATCAGAAACTGTGCTGTAGTGTTGAATTAAGTCTTTGAAATACGGAGGGAGGGGAGCAGGTGAAATGATTTAAGTTGAGATTTTATAAGCCAAAGTTAAAGCCTGGACTAGAGGGGAGTTCAGAGCAGATGAGTTAGGGTTTGATCAAAGACAGAATCTTTGTCTCAAAACACAAAATGGATCCTGAATTTTATATGGACTCTCATAAACCCTTAATAACAAAAACAATATTGAAAAAGAACAAAGTAGGAGATCTCTCAGTTTTCCAAACTTATAACATAGCTATAGTATTAAAATAATGTGGTTTTGATAAAATCAGCCATATAGACAAAACAGTTAAATGGACAAAGAAATAAATCGTCACATATATACTCAAATTATCTCCACATTTTAAGATATTATAAAGGTTTACACAAATATAACAGTGATTAAGGGGAAGATGAGAAGTTTCTGAACCTTTCATTTTTTAATTTATCATAGATTTTAGTTATTTTAAAAAGATCTTGTTCGAGTTTTAAAATTTTCCATTATGTTAAAACCTAGATGTAGCCAGTCAGAATTTTACTCATTTTATCCCTTGCTCTATTGCCCGAGGCCTCTAGTATGCTGAAATAGTAATTTAGGAATATCAACCATCCTTTCACTAAGGAAAACAAAATGCCAAGGCATCATTAGTCAAATTTTCCCATTTTTCTTAAGTGCTGGATAGTTGAGGCAAAAGTCAGAGAGTGGAGGAGTAGCAGGAGAAAAGGGCTGATGGCTAGTGAACAAAAGTCCTAAGAAATATGTGGAAACCATGAGAGGCTCTCCAGCAAACAGTTCAGAATAAGCCAAAATGAAGGGCAATGCAAGCCGGAGGAAGAACTTCCTGGCATCCACTCAAGGGGCCACACGGTCATTGTATAGTGAGGGCCTGTGCCAGTAGCCAGCTCCAGTGAGCTGGGCAACCCTCCAGTGAAAGGGGATTGTTTTCCGGGGAGCAAAACAAAACATCTGATTTAATTGTGCAGAACAGTCACCAGATGAGGTCTGGGGAGGTTCCCAAAGGGGAGAGGGGAACTTCAACTCACCCTACCCTCAGCTAGCTTATAGTTTTGTTGACTCCCCTCACAGAAAAAGTATTTTTAGGGTGAATCAGTGGGATGCATAAAGATTTACTAGATAAAGAACTAGGCAGAGTTAAATAAGTGCTGTACACCACATATGCACACCCATGTTTATAGCAGCACAGTTTGTAATAGTTAAATCTTGGAAACTGCCCAAATGCCTATCAATGGATGAATGGATAAAGAAGACATGGGCTTTTTTATACAGGGGAGTACTACTCTGCCATGAAGAAGGCTGAGCTTCAGACATTTAAACCTAAATGGACGTACCCTGAGACCATACTCCTAAATGAAATAAATCAGACACACATGTTTAAATACTACATTGTTCCTCTAGTGTAAGAAAGCAAAAGTGGAAATTAGGACTAAAAATGTATAATAGATATTGAGAAGTGGGAAGAAAATGTTCAAATGGGAATGGAAACAAGGGAGGGAAGAAAGGAAGAGACAAGGAAAAAAGTTAAAATAGAAAAAATAGAAACAAAGCTTTAGTACATAGGGAGGATGGGGTGTGAGGGGGGAAATGGGAAAAAGGAGGCGGGATGCACCACGTACAGTTCTACATTCCCTATGATGAGTGTTATCATCATGTATGCCTAAAATGTACCAATAGTTTTTTGGGGATTTTTTTGCTACCAGGGATCGAACTCAGGACCTTGTGCTTTCAAGGCAGGCGGAGGCACCACTGAGCTGAATCCCTGGCCCCAATAAATGTCTTCTATATTAAAAAATGTCCTGTACACACTCAGAAAAAATAAATGCAGATCCTCAAGAGACAGGGACATTATGGTGTGGAGCTGGGTATATTTATGCATTTTAGAATAGAAATATATAAAATTTGTGAATTTACTGAACACCAGGGCTCAGTTTACAAGTGAAAGTGAATGGCCTGTTCACAGGTGAAGGGGCAGTTTTTTAGGAGAAAGGTTTGGGCCCAACTCATTGTATTTTATAAGACTTTGAAATTTAGAAGTGAGTAGCCTGAAAGGAGAAAAAATTATAGTGTTGGGTAACTATGTCCTGAAGCTGAAATTTTTGAGCATAATTTTTTAAATTATAGGTTTCCTTATCTCCTTTCTGCCGCTCTTTAGTCTTCTATCTTATCTCACAACCAGTGGGGGTGGGCGTGTGGAATGAGTTCAAGAATAAAGTGGTCCAGATGTCAATCTGGACAAAATTACTTAAAAGAATATCGAGGACACTTGCGTGAAATCAGGATGCAATTTAAGTTACATAGGCCATGTTCTACCACCATAAAATTGCCTTTTTCTAAGTAACACATAACCAAAAATTCTCTAACGATCTCCAAGACAGAATAAGCACTTCGGGACAGGGATTTAGCTCAGTGATGCCATACCTGCGTTGTAGGCATACGGTCCTGAGTTTGATCCCTGGTACCAAAGCAAAAACAAAAAAGGTACAAGAAAAGTCCATGAGATGAAAGAAATTAATTCATTCACAATTTGGCCAAATTAAGAGGGCAGCAACTCCACCCCCCAAACCTGAGCACACGGAAGCGCTCCAGTTAATAGAAGGGGTAGAACAAAAGGCAGGAGAGAGGCATATGTGGGTTTAGTGGGCTTTGACCCACCAGAAGGTCCAAGAACTATTAAATTTTCCATGACATCATGGCTGACATTAGCAGTTTCTGCTGGAGAAATAGCTTACCTTTTTTAAAAATTCTAATTTCTAAGAATCTATTTTTTTTTTTGGTACCACGGATCAAACTCGGTCCTTGCACTTGGGAGGCACGCGCCAGAACCACTGAGCTAAATCCCAGGCCCTCTAAGAATCTATCTTAACAACTCAGTAACACCTTTACATTCTTTGTAAGTAAACAGATATTTCCTTTTTCACAATTGTAAAACAGGAGGGCCATTTGGATGAATTTTTTTATTTTTATTTTTAAACTGAAATTATAAAGATACATAAATACTACACATGGTTTGTGTGTGTGTGTGTGTGTGTGTGTTGGTACCGGGGATCGAACTCCGGACCTTGCAATTGCGAGGCAGGCACCGGAACCACTGAGCTAAATCCCTGCCCTACACATTGTTTTTATAGTGCATGCATTCTCCTTCCATTCAGTATCATACTATTTTCCTTTTTAATTTTTCCAGCGCTGGTAAGGGAATCCAGGGCATCAAAAATGCTAGGCAAGTATTTTTCCTCTAAGGTGTTCATTCCATTCCTGATGAGAATACAAGGCAAAAAAACTAAGTCTTGGGCGAGGGATTTAGCTCAGTCGTACTGCGCCTGCATTGCAAGTGCAAGGTCCTGGGTTTGATTCCCGGTAATAGAAAAAAAAACAACGAAGTCTTTGTGAACCTTTCGGAAATCATTTACTCTCCTAATAGAGAAGGCCAATAATGGCTGCCTAATAAGATATAAGCAGGGGGGCCGGAGATTTAGCTCAGTGGTTTCGCCGCCTGCTGCACAAGCACAAGGACCCGAGTTCGATTCCCCGGTATCAAAAAAAAAAAAAAAAAAAAAAAAGATATAAGCAGGGATGTTGCTTTATCATTTGGTTGATCCTTTGGAAGAAGAAAAAGACATGCATGAATGTAACCCATTTCCATGGAGAGCACATATCTACACTCTCCCAAATAAAGTAAGAGTCTGTACAGAGAAATGTACTTCTTCTGTCCTGCTCCTTAAAATACATAACATTCAAGCATTAAACATAATTGTGTCTGTAGGGAGCACTTCAGAGTTTCTCTGCCATATTTATAAACAATATTATAAATATAGCTTTGAGGGCCGGCGATTTAGCTCAGTGGTGCTGCCGCCTGCTCCGCAAGTGCAAGGACCAGAGTTTTATGCCCGGTACAATAAATAAATAAATAAATAAATAAATAAATAAATAAATAAAGCTTTGAGAAAATACTAGCGATAAATTTGTAGGTTTGTTACCTAAAATGCATGCAGGAAGCCTGGTTAAATTTGAAATACAGATAAACCACAATTACTGTTTTTGTTAGGAAACATTCCACTGACATATAACAATTATATATATTTATGTGGTACAATGAAATCACTTGATACGTGTACACAGTAGGTGATGATCCAGTAAGAATACTTAGCATTTCCATCTCCTGAGGCACTTAGCATTTCTTTATATCGGGACCCTTCAAACTGCACTAGTTCTCTTCTAGTTCTTTAGAAAATGTATAATAATTTTTCGTGAGCTATATATAGTCACCCCAGCCTGCTGTACAACCCTAAAATATATTATCCTCTCTTACTGCCATTTGCACTCATTACCCAACCTCTTTCTGCCCCTTCTCCTCTGCTTCCTAACCGCTGCTGACACCCTTCTACTCTCTCCTTCTGTTACATCAACTTTTTAGCGTCTACATATGGAAGAAAACGTCATATTTGGCCTTCCGCGGTTGGCTTATTTCGCTTATGACAACGTCTTTCCGTTCCATCCACATGGCCACAAATGACAAGACTTCATTCTTTTAACGGCTGGATAATAATTAGTTGTATGCATGTCGCGGTTAGATGTGAGGCATCCCCGAGAGACGGGTGTGATGCGAAGCTGCCTGGGTCACGGACGTGCCTTGCCTCTCAGGGCGCTCCTCCGTGGCTGAGGAGCGGGGCCTGGATGGAGGTGATCTCAGGGGCTGACAGAAGGGTGTGTTTATACCTCCACTGCTCCCTTTGCTCCCTGCTTCCTGGCTACCTCCTCCAGGCCCTTCCACTGTGCCATTTCTGCCGTGGAGCCAGCCAACTATGGATTGAAATCGTGACACAAAATCAACCTCTCCTCTCTACGTTGCTGTGGGTATTTGTCCCAGCAGTGGGAAAGCTGACTAATACAGTGGGTCACATTTTCCCAATCCACTCACGCATCTATGGACTCCTCAGTCATTTCCCCATCTTGGGTATTATAAATACTGCTACACTAGACATGGGAGCAGGCCTTTCTGTGGTAGACCGAGTTCATATATATCCTCAAGTGGGATCACTGTATCCTATGGCAGTCTTTGTCTTTTGGGTTTTCTGATTTTTATGCTTTTTCACCCCTGAACCCCTCTGGCTGAGTTCTTGCCAATGTCTTCTGCACTGCTGCCCCCAAGATTGTGATGAGATCCTTCGTAGAGGCAAAAGAGGCGGAGCTCTCTGACTGTGGTCATTCAGCCTCCAGAGCTGAATAAACAAATGATCCTTTTAGTATAATGTGCCTGGCCTTGCCGGACATGGCACTGCATGCCTGGAATCCCAGCTACTCAGGAAGCTGAGGCATAAGATAGAAGTTTGAGGGCAACCCACTTTCTGGTTCCCCTTCTGTCTCTCTTAGAAGCTATCTGTCTCTCAATAAATTTTTCCTACTCTAAAAAAAAAAGATAGATGTTTGAGCCCACCCTGTGAAACTCAGTGACAGGCTGTCTAAAATAAAATAGAAAAGGCTAGGGATTTAGGTGAGTGTTAGAACACTTGGCCAGCAGGTGTGAGGCCCCAGGTTTCATGGGCAGTATCACACACCCACACAAAAGAGACCAGGCCCAGGCATGATGTTATGGCAACAAAAAGGACTACAGCCAACCTGTAATGAATATTGACCCGCCTTTCCTTTATCTTCCTTATCCTTTAGTCCTTTGATCTTTTCAAATAAGCACTATTAAATGGGAACAGAACCACTGAACAATAGATATATAACTAAAATTGTATAATGGAGAAGAGAGAAGCAGAAACCAAACTCAATTATTTTATTAGCCCTGGGGGAAAGTATATAATAGCCATGTAAGTAGTCATAGGCCTGGTTTCTAAAATGAGATAATCACCGAGTTAATTCTCGGAGCATTGTGCTCATTTAGTCAAGATACCATAAATTAGTATTACAGACTGGGAAGCTTAAACCACAAGAGTTCATTTTCTCATCACTTTAGAGAAAAGAAGCCCAAGATTAAAGAGTTGTCAGGTTTGTTTGTTGTTTGTTTGTTTGTTAGCTCCTGATGCCCCTCTCCTTGGCTTGCAAATGCCTACCTCACTATCTACTCACTTGTGTCTCTCTCTGCATATGCACTTCCCTGGTAGGTTTTTTATATCCAAACTTTCTTATAATGACACTGGTCAGACTGCATTAGACCAACCCAGAATGTCTGCTTTTAACTTAATTGTCTTTTCAAATGTCTTGTCTCCAAATATAATTATATTCTCAGATACTAGGGGTTAGGGCTTTATAGGAGAGAAAAAATGTCATATATTTTTCTCACCTACTACAATATTCATGTTGGAATATTTCATAACAAAACTCAGATTGGGAAAGAAAAACATGCACATTTATTTTATGTGAGTGTTACAAGATGCAAGACCCTTCAGAAATAAAAAACTCAGAGACTTGGGGGAAACTGTCTATTATGGAGAGTCATACAAAAGTGTGATTGGAGGAAGCAGGATCTGGTCTAATGACAACAGACTTGAGGAGAGTTGGCAACACCTATTAGTTCAAATCCTTCTGGGTTTCTCTGTGTTATTCACCTTACCTTCAGGTTTTGGGGCGCAACATCTATCCTGTGAGGATTTTCAAGAGAAAAGGATAGAAGGTCAGAGATGCCTTCTTGTCTCTATAGTTTTCTCAATTTCCTTGGTGACATATTTGTGCAGCATTTCTTACAATCCATCCACTTCAACATACGAAGATTTCCAGTAAAAAGCATGGACAGAGATTTCAAGGCAAAAGAAGAAAGAGAAGTCTTAGCCAGAGGAAAAGACACCTGATGATAACAAGGTAAGAAAAACGAACGTTTCATAAAACTGTGAGTGTTGAGGCAAGAGATAAATCTAAACCTGTAGGCAAGAATCTTATCATTTTATCTTTATACAAAAGAAGTAAACTATGGCTGGGCACAGTGGTGCATGCCTGTAATCCCCGCACTCTGGAGGCTGGAGGATAGTCTTGAGCTCAAGGCCAACCTGGGTTACACAGTGAGTTCAGGGCCAGCCTGAACTACAAAGTGAGACCCTATCTCCAAAAAAAAAAAAAAAAAAAGAAACAAAAGAAGAAGAAGAATAATAAAAAATAAAGCGCTGGAAATGGACTAAACTTATGCTGCCTGGGGCTGGGGATTTAGCTCAGTGGTTCCAGCACCTGCCTCACAAGCGCAAGGTCCCAAGTTCAATGCCCGGTACCAAAAAAACCCACAAAAAGCATACATATTTTTCACATTTGCGACTCTACTAATATAAGATGCTAGAAAAATGAAGGAATTTTTTTTCGGTGCTTGGAATTGAACTCAGGACCTTATGCTCACCAGGCAGGCACCGCACCACTGAGCTAAATCCCTGGCTCCAGGGATACATTTTTAAAATTGATTTTTTTTTTTTTGCTACCACGAATCAAACTCAGGACCTTGCACTTGTGAGGTAGGCAGCAGAACCACTGGCTAAATCCCCAGCCCAAAATTGATTTTATTACAGTAAAATTCATTATTTTCCAATAGACAGTTCAATGAGTTTCAACAAACATATACCGTCATGCAACCACCTCCAGTTGCCCTTTGGCAGCCATGGTTTGGAAATAGCCGATATGGACTTTAGGCTTCCAGGCCTCTGCTGCCATTCCTGTGTAGAAAGATGAGACTGCTAGGCTAGTGGCCCCCCAGCCCTGGCCTCTCTCAGTGTCTCATGTGTTCTCTACTGTACAGAATTAGTGTAGCCCTGTCAGCCTGTCCTTTTCCTGAGGCTGCTCCTTCTGCTACAACTCATAGCCCTTACTTATGACCCATTTTGGCCCCAGTCATCTGGTCCAGGAGGGAGGTTATGTTCTGTACAAAACTGACTTGTCTGGGAACATCACAGAGCCATCTGGAAGGATCAGATATCCCCAGCAACAGTAGAGGTAGCCTTGCACTCAGTACTTACTGGCCCTGTGGCTCACTGCTGTGGAAGGCCACAGGGAATGGGAGAGGTTCCCCTGAGGAAGAATTTCCTCCAAATTAGGGGGCCATGTTGGCCCTCTGTGGTCACCTACACTGCAGACTACCCACGGAATGTGCACTGTAAAGGGAAAAAGGAAAAGGAGTGGGTGAGAACCCTGAAATTAGGGTTCCACAAGTGCAGCCTGGTGCGACATCAGCCTGGTCTACCTCCATGCACACTAGGCTCAGAGTTTCCCACACTCACAGCAGTGCCATATTTCTTTGCTTGGGAGTAGTGTTTAGTATCCAAGTTGCCAGGCTGAGGGTCCTTTAGGTCCTTTTTACAGTTGCTTTTCGAACCAGCTCATCCATCATTCAGTAGTCCCATTGCCCCGCAGATGAGAGGACACATGAAAGGTTCACCATTTTCCATGAGTATGTGCCCATTGTCGTGTAACTCAGGTTGTAAAGGATTGCCCGGGGGTGTAGCTCAGTGGCACTGAGCCTGCCTGGCAAGCACAAAGTCCTGAGTTCAATCCCCAGCATGGGAAAAACAATTCAAATAAAAAAAAAAAAAAAAAAAGGATTCTTCTTCTTCCTCCTCTTCTTCTTCTTCTTCTTCTTCTACTTCTTCCTCTCTTCCTTTCTTTCTTCTTCCTCTTCCTCTTCTTCTTTTTTGTAGATCAGGGTACTCTGCCAAGGGAGACAGCAGATGGATTTCCAAGGAATGAAGAACGTAGGTAGGGTGAGAGATTGTTTTTTTAAATTAATTTTATTGGTACATTTTTGCATACAGCAGTGGAGTTTTTATGAGGGTTTTAAGATGTGGAAAAAGGGTCTGGACAACAAGTGTGGTTATCTAAAGAATGTCTTTTCCCTCAGTCAGTCAGCATCTTGCACATCTCCCACGGGCTCCCATATTGTACTTAAAAGGATGTTTATAATTCCAGTTCCAGGGCCGGGCCTGTGGCTCAGGGTCACCATGCCTACCTGGCAAGCACAAGGTCCTGAGTTTGATCTCCGGTACTCCCCACTCAAAGAAAATATATAATTCCAGTTCCCAGAAGGCTACTCTGCTGTGGCCCACAGAAGGCTTTTAGCTTTAGATAAGGAAATGATAAAGAAGTCTTCAGAAGATGGACCAGGAATCTTTGGGAGGAATGAGTGGGCCTGACATCAAAGGTTTGTTGCTTCTTTATAGCTGCCTACAGAGGAGAATGGCTTTTACCGGAATCTTCCCAAAGGGTTTTAATCCTTTTCACTGCCAATGGGGAGCCAATATATTTTACCCCTGACAAACCCACAAAGTAAAATAATTGACAAGAGAAAAAATATCCATAACTGTTTCAAGCTGAGTTGGGACATAGTTAGGAGTCACCTGAGTTTGCCGATTGTTAGGGGAGGGTGGTCTGTTTTCTTAGGCTGATGACAGAGCTTTAACTTAAGAAACAAGCTCTAAGTAGTTTAGAGAGAGACATCATATCTGGCTCCCCTTTTACCTTGATGTGCATATATGGCCATAAGGCCTTCAGTGAGGATTCAGAGTACTTGGCCATATTCCTAACTAACTTATCATTCAGCCTCAGACACTTGAGTCTGCAATATTCCTGTACCAAACCACCTTGCTGGATAAGAGTTCCCGGGCCTTCCTCCATCTCTGTATTTTAGATAGTGATTATCTTCATTGGTGAAGCCAACATTGCACATTTTGGTTTCCTTTCACATCTGAGAGATCATCTACCAGAATACCAACTTCCCAAGATCTCAGGCCCTGAAAGTGAGTGATCACACAAGTGCTCAAAAACCAGGGGAGAGGGCCAGGGATTTAGCTCAGTGGCCCCATGCCTGCTTTACAAACACAAGGTCCTGAGTTTAATCCCAGGGGTGGGGGTGGGGGTGGGACAAGGAACCCGGACTCAGGGATAGTACACAATGCTCCTTTGTTTCTACAGTCTTTTCTCTCTGCCTCAGTCCATGTAGCCAGCTCATTCACATCTATGAAGGGTAAGGTGACTTGTGTTACTTCAATCACCAGTCCTTCCCCACAGCTCATGTGGCTACAAGTCCAGATCCTGTTTCTGCAGGCTGACATCTCTGTCCTACCCTTGGTATGAAGGGTATCACCCCTCCTGCTTTTCCAGAAAGTACTGGTTGTGTCAGAACAGGCCCTGCCCAGTGCACCAGTTTTGTGAAGCAGGTTAACTAACAACTAATGCCAAAGGAGGACTTCCACTGTGTGGAAGATAGCAGAGATCATCATTATCACAACCACCAAGAACAAGGATCCAGACATATCTGGCCTCTGGATCCTGGGCTATACTTTTACCAAATGGAGATAGAACACACTCACAAGAAATTATTTATGTGAGCAGATCTATTAGTCACAAAGAGGAGGCAGGAGACAAGGAAATCTAAGACGCATTGTGAGGCAGTCAAGCAAGGCTCCATCTACCCTCACAGCTTCCCAGCATAGATGGAGTCTTAACTGCAAGTGCATCACTATACCACAGCCGAAGGACCTCAAAAGGCAGCCCACCCTGGATTATACTCTTCAAGGGCAACAGGACTCCCTTTGAAGGATGTCCTGCTTCCAGGGGAGACAGGAACAAAGCCAAGGCTGTTCTAGGCAGTCCTTCGCTACCTTGTGGCACTGTATTCCCAGCTAATTCTAGCTATTCTTGAAAACAACAAGTGAAAAAGAAGGCAGAAGTGGTTCATGCAAGGTCCCTTAAAGAATTGATCATCATCATCACCCTTAAAAATTCCATAGGGCCCCTTTGTAGTACAATAAGTCCCCAACATATAAACATTCGAGTTCTGAACTTTCATAGATACAAACAGAACTCACATTCTGAGCATTTGTAGCTGCAAACAAATCGCAGAAGTAACTCACGTGTTTGCCAGACACCGTTACGGTTATGTTGCTGTGTGCTTTCCGTACAGCACACTAGTATTTATGTGAGTGTGTTTGGTTTTTATGCTTCATATTATCTATTTGTGTCAAAGGTGTGTAAGACTCACTTTGTTGGTCTTACAAATGAATCCAACTTATAAACGTTCTCCCAACACAGAACTCATTCGTAACTCGGGGACTTGCTGAAATCATCCCTGACTCAGCCCTGGCAATGATTGACATAATTAAGGTAGCTTGACAGTTATTGATCACATCCACCACAACATCTTTGCCTTTTCCAGAATGTGAAGTAAATAGGATCTTATTTTGTGCAATGTTATATGCCTGGTTTTTTTTCTTATGAAAATGCGTTTGACATTCATTCATGTTGTTTCATGTAGTAGTTTGATCCTTTGTTATGCTAAGTTGTACTCTGCTGAATGAATATATCACAATGTGCCCTTTTTTTAACCACTTAATGGATATTTGGATGTATTCCAGAATTGGGCTATTATAAATATGGTTATTATAATCATACAATTTCCAATGGGGAAATACTTGAAAGCATAAGTTGGTGGATAGTATATCTATATATTTCACTTCACAGAAAACTCCCAAAATGCTGTCTAAAGTCACTGCCTTTTTTGCATTCTCAACAGCAAAACATAATTTTCCAGTTGCTCCACATACTTACCAGCATTTGGTATTGGGGATTCATATCTATGGTGTATGTTAGGTGAGGACTAAGCTATACATACCCACAGTCCCATACTTCCAAATTATTTCCAAATTTCAATTACTTTAGTGGATGTACAGTGAAATCTCATTATGGCTTTACTTTGTGATTTTAGGGGGTTTTTTGAGACAGGTTCTCACTATGTAACCCAGGCTGACCTCAAATTCACAATCCTCTTGTCTCAGCCTCTTGAGTGCTGAGATCACAGATGCGCCCCAGGACACCTGGCCTTGGTGGCTTTAATGCATATCTTTCTAGTGCCAATGGTACTGGGCATATTTTCCTGGCACTATTTGTATTCTATATCTATTTTTTGCTTCAATTCCACTCTTCAGGCTTTAAAAATTATGTTTAATATTTCATTAACATTATTGTGTGTATATAACTCATGGATGAACTGTATCAGTTATGTATTGAAAGTATTTCCTCTGAGCCTCTTTTGTCATTTACTTAATAGTGTCTTTCAAAGAGCAGCAATGATTTTTTTTTTTGTACTGGGGATTGAACTTGGGTCCTTGAGCTTTCGAGGCAGGTGGCAGAACCACTGAAATAAGTCCCCAGCTAGCAGCAATGATTTTTAAGTAAGTTTTATCTATAGTCCAGGCTGGCCTTGAACTCTCACAGTGATCCTCCTCCCTCAGCCTCCCAAGTGCTAGGATTACAGGTGTGTGCCAACATGCCTGGCTCTATAATAATTATTTCTTACCATGAAATTTTGCTTAACGCAGAGCCACAAAGATTGCCTGGTATCTTTTAAAAAAAAAACTTTATATGTTAAGATTTATGTTGGGTGTGGTGGTGCATGCCTGTAATTTCAAGTACTTGAGAGTAAGAAGCAGCAGGTTTAAAGTCAGCCTGGGGAACTTGGGGAGACTTTTCTTTCTTTCTTTTTTTTTTTTTTTTTTTTTTTAGTTTTTTCTTTAAGTTAATGATTTGAAAAGATTCAAGTGACCGGCCAAACAGTGGAAGCCCAAGAAAAGCTATTC
>NW_004624768.1:128653-141522 GCF_000247695.1 Heterocephalus glaber | reverse complement strand
GATCAAATGATATTTCTTTTTTTAGTTTTTTCTTTTTTTTTGGTACCAGGGATCAAATTCGGGTCCTTGTGCTTGCACAGCTGGCAGCATGGGGAGACTTTTCAATAAAAATGGGTGGAGATGTAGCTTGGTGGAACTCCCAGTGTTCAATGTCCAAAACCAAAACAGTGGAAAACAAAACAAAATTAGAATGGATATTTTGTGTTATTTAGTTTTGTTTTAGAATAGAATTTTCAATAATTCTAGTACCTGCAACTTCTCTCCTTTCCCTCTTAAATTTCCTTGAAATGTTACACAAAAATCTGCTTCTACATACTATGTGATTCCATTTATCTGAATGTCTACCCTTGAACGAATACCATGTGATATTGGTCAAAGTTTCATCATATTAACCCTTCAGGACCGGGGATTTAGCTCAGTGGTTCTGCCGCCTCCCTTGAAAGTGCAAGGTCCCGAGTTCGATCCCCAGTACCAAAAAAAAAAAACCATATTAACCCTTCAGTTAAATAGTATGTGCCATCCAGCATTGTTCCTCTCCTTCTGAACTGGTTAAATAAAAGTTTAAGAATTGCCCAGGTAATTCCAACAAGAAATTGGTGTGTTTCTACATTTATTTAGACTATCTTTAATTAATCTCATAAGTGTTTTCTAAGTCCTAGAGTACAAATTGGGCACATATTTTGTCAACTTTATCCTAGGTGTATCATATATTTGATGATGCTAATTTAAATATGTTTTAACTTCAATGCTCAATTTTCGGTGGCTGTTATATGAGAAGACAATTGATTTTTTTTTTTTGTACCAGGGATCAAACTCAGATCCTTGGGCTTGTGAGGCAGGAGGCGGAACCACTGAGCTAAATCCCTGGCCCCCGACAATTGATTTTTTTTTTTTTTTGGTACCGGGGATCGAACTTGGGTCCTTGCGCTTGCGCAGCAGGCGGTGAAACCACTGAGCTAAATCCCCGGCCCGACAATTGATTTTTAACCCACTCAGTTTTGCAACTAAGAAAACTGAGTGACAACTATATGGTATGTACATTACTACCCGTAAGAGATGAACAAGTGAACAAAAAGATAAATTTCTTTTTAAAAGTATTTGCAAAACAGAGATTCAATTAATTAAGCAATAAAAATCAGATTAAATATGCTGCAGTAATATGCATAAAGTATGATTTATTCTGTGAAAATCCACAGTGTGCATAGGCATGCCACCTGCATTTAAATAATTGTTGAGTGTTTACAGAGTAAGCAATTTATGAAGGCATACAAGAGTAAGTAGCTGAAAATGATACAGTTTAGACCCAGGGAACACAAAGGATAGATTAGTATAGATAATATAAAGAATTTTATTCCCACTCTATGTGTTCAGATTGTTGGTTTTTGGTTTTTGGTTTGTTTGTTTGTTTTGTTTTTCTATTCACCAGCCACAATGGTGTCCGCTTACTAAAGAATACAGCTGGTAAGGGCCAGAGATTTAGCTCAGTGGCACTACTCCTGCCTCACAAACACATGGTCCTGAGTTCGATCCCGGTACTGCAAAAAACAAAGAATATATCTGGTATAACTACAAAAAGGGGATTTTGGAGTCATGTAAATTTGACAAAAACAAATGTGATTTGGAGGCAAACCCTGTTCAGGAAACGTATAGGGTGGGGAAATGAGAGGCAGACTAAGGTTCAAGGAAAAAATGGCCACACATCCAAAACAAAAAACAAAGTTAATATTAAATCTTTTGATCTAGAGCTCCCTGCGAAATATACTGAGGCCACAAACTCTCCTAGAAGGAGACAACTCAGCTGCAAGCACAGGTTGCTTTCATGCTTTAAACCCGCATTTGGAAGCACAAGCCGTTACTCTTCTGGCGGTGCATGACACTTGCGCTCACAGTGCCATCTAGCAACCAACTAAACGGGGAGCTAACGGCCAGTTTAATTAAACGTTCCGGGAAAGATGGATGTCCAGAAACAATAAATCAGTATGCTCATGATAGGATTTTTTAAAAATACGGATGTCAAAGCTGAAACACAACACATAATTGCTGCCGGGCGTACAATTCTTGCTTTTCTGCAGAGATACAGGGAAGATTGGCCTATCCTCTTGTTTCTTGTCACTTCCTACACATGATGCAAGGATTAAAGATTGCTGTGAATCTTACTAGGTTTATTTCATTTACAAACAGCATGTTAACGTGGACTTACACTCGTTCACTGAGTGTGAAACTACTTGATTTGACAATACGTGATATTTATCCTTGAGCAACTGAGTATGGGTGGGCTGACACACTTTGCTGTTCAACCTCATTATAGATCATAAGATGAAAGAAATCTCATGGGCTAAAGGTCTGATAGGTTGTTGTTCTTTAAAATATTTTCAAATGTGGCAAGAGTGTTGGGCATATTGGTGCCAAATCTGCACTGTGCGGCTGAGCCCTTGGTATCCTGCCTCTCTGAACCCCTCCACAACAGCCGAAATCAGCGCTTCCGGGAGCGCACCGCGTCCCGCAGGAAATGCGTCATCTCTCAGTGCAGCCGCCAAGCTTGAGGAACGCGGAGGGAAGGGCGCCGCGGCGAGGTGACGTCATGCCGCGTGCGCCGAGCCTGCGGAATATGTGTGCCGCCCCTACCTCTGGTTTCGTTTTTGTCCCCTCTGCTTTTGTTGCTGCTGGGTTTTGTTTTGCTTTCTTTTCTTTTGTTTTGGTCTCCGTTGTTTCTCTGTTTTCTCTTCGGGTGACCTCTGAAAATTTTCCATCAGCCACTTTCCTTGCAAAGACTTTGATTTGTACTTACCTTTAAAATTTTCCTCTTTAGGCTTCCTAGCGTTATTTCGGTTCTTGCTCTTTAAATCCCTATTAACCTCGGTTTGGTTGGTGTTTTATTTCCCCCCCCGGAAAAATACGTAGTTTCTACAGCACTGTTCGTTCTTTATAATTATATACTTTAATCTGAAACCATAATTTATACCCTCCCTTTTCAATATTAGTGATTCTAATTCCTTTACATTCGCCTAAAAATTTCAAGTATTTTTCAATAATAGTGAACTCATTTTTAAATTAATTTGTTTCACTCTTATTATCCTTGAGCTTCTTCCTCCCTCTCCCCCTCTCCTCCTGCTTTTCAGCAAGTTACCTTTAATGAGAGGACTTCTAGAGATCGTAACGTGAGCTTTCCCTGGCATCTCCGTATTCCATTATGAAAAACTGGGTTTTTAAAAAACTGTACAGGATTGAAAAAAGCTTCACGTGTTAAAACAGCTACTAGACTTTGCTTTTCTGTATATTCTGACTGTTCCCTACTCCATCAACCTACCCCTCACCTTAAAACTGATCCTTCAGTCCCAAAACTATTCAATTGATGCAGTATTTTTTCTTACGTGGGCTAGTTATTCTTAGGTGGCTGCTCTCCACCAATTCCTTTTTTTTCCTCTTTATTTTCTTAGAAAAAGAACTAACCAAACCTCAAAGTTCACAAGTAAGCATTTTTTAAAACTGTAAGGTATTTTACATTGTTAATTCTAAATTGCTAAGGATTTGAAGCTTTGATCTTTTGGTCTCTTGGCAACTAGTCAGCCCTGCAGCTGGAGCATGAAAGCAGCCTAAATTGTATGTAAATTGACAGGCCTGGAGATACCTAGGAAAGATTGATTACAAATTCAGGCTTTGAAAGAATGAGATAATTTCTGACCCTGTAGCGCACACAGCTCCTTGCTTACCGGAAATAACTGCTGTAGTTGATACAACCTCATCATGGGTGTTTTGTGTTTGTTGATTTTACCTTCATTTCATAGTTTTGATGAATTTTTAAAAGCAGTATCAAAGAAAAGAGAACCTCTATAAATACACCTAGTTCTGCTCAACTTACTATTTGCTATTATTTTATATACTGTTGTTACTTATATAAGTCATGTTAACTGTCCTAATTTTTTTTGAAATAGAAACATACGATAAAATGAAATAAAATGGAAAAATGATTAAAATTGTAATTGAAAGTCCACCTTCTAGCACTGATTTCAGCAGTTGAAAATTGGAATGTACTACCAATATTAAGGTTTTGGGATCCTCCTTTCTTAAATATCCTTAAAAATACATTAATAGGTATCACTGCATTTGCACGGTCAGGACCATTGCCATTACCATAGGTATAGGGACCAGAACATTGATTTTTTTTTTTTACACAAATTACTATATTTTTATTTTATTCAGAAAATCGTACATAGTACTATATTCAAAGAATTTACTATTAACTTATTTAATAAATAACATCCAGAATGGAAAATAGTTCTCATTCCTACCCTCATTCCTCAAAGATGACCATACTTAGTATTTGAGATTTTTTTTTTTTTTTTGGTACCGGAGATTGAACTCGGATTTTTGCGCTTGCAAGGCAGGTGGCAGAACCACTGAGCTAAATCCTCAGCCCTTGAGATATTTTTATATAGCTCCTTTTCATTTAACATAATTTTTAAAATTGTCATCAGTCTAGTAGTGTTTTCTAATTTTTTTTCTATTTATTTGTTTTTAAATTTATTTTACAACTGATATTTAAAATGTACCTATATGGGGGTTAAAGAACACGAGATTTTGCAGTGGGGTAGAGATTTGGCTAAGGTCTAAATACAGCACAGACAAGTAAGAATTTATAATTAAGGAGCAGGGTGGGATCAGTGGGTGGGAAATTACCAAGATTTAGTAGCAGGTAAGAGATTCTGGCTACACTGACATGATGGGATTCTTGCTGAAGAGGCTTGCTGGCAAAGGCTAGGATGATCAATCATGAGAACCTAGGGGGAGGGCATATCAAGGGATACAAGAGGGTGTGTACATGTCCAGGGACTCAAAGGGGAGGAGACATCAAGGATGGGGGTCCTTGATAAAACTAGTACTGTTGTCACTGCAAATGGATCTTAGAAGTATACAGGAGGGCCTAGAAGGTCCAGTAACCTGAATAAATAGTGCTTAGGCAAAGCATCTTTTTCAGTGAGTTCAGCATCCATCATGAAAATACTAATTTCAGCTTGTGCTTAGGGTTATTTTGTCAGTACTCCTGAAGTAGAAAATTATGTGTTCAGTACGGTCCATGGCTTTAACTATGGTTTAAATGAGAAAAGAAAGGTAAAATGTATTTAGTGTTGGGCCTGAGCATGTAGCTGAGAGGTAGAGTGCTTGCTTATCATAGTGAGGCCCTGGGTTTGATCACCACCACAGTCCCAATATATGTATATACAACTTTAATACAACAGTTAGTGTTGGACTGTGAATACAGCCACCCTCCTCTCTGCAGTGACTATCTTCACCTTTGTGTTGGAATGAGCAACATCACATTTTTTTGTTAGTGGCCTACAGGTCAAATCCTGCCCATGACTTGGTTCTTGTTTTGTTTTGTTGACATTGGGAAACAGCTATACCCATTGATTTATTAATTATCTATGGCTGTTTTATGCTAAGAAAGCAAAGTCCAATAGTTTTCAGAAAAACAGTGTGATGCATACAGGCAAAATTACTTCCTCTCTGGGCTTCTGGCTACCACCCAGTGTTCAGTCTGGAGCCTGGAGTTCACTCTTTGCTGTGCAAATTAGAATGAGATACAGACTTGGGCAGTTGGAGAGAGGGGATAAGCCTGAGAGTTTATAATTGCAAGGGTCCCTTTCTTCTTTCCACAACTTCCCAGGACTTTCAGGTTCCCTTTGGCTTCCCTTTCAGCCCTCTGGCCAAAATCTGGGCCATCAGAGGACAGAGAGAAAACAGTACAAATCAATGAGTTTTGGGGTGTAGCTCGGTATAGAGCACATAGGCAGAGGAAGGCCTTGGTTTCAATTACCAGGATGAATTTTTTTTAATGAGACTCGACCCTACTATCTTGGACCTCCCTCATCCAAGCAGGCACACTGTGCTACTCTCAGATTCTGTTCAGTGAGCTCACTTACTTTCCACTCGCTATGACAGCTGAAAGGCCTGAGAGCTGGAGCAGGAGCTACTAGAGAAAAGAAAAAAGGTTGGCAACTTGAAAGTCATGCTATGTTCTCCAGGCTAGTTTCCAGTTCTGAGCTCAAAGGATCCTTCCTCCTCAGCCTCCCCTCTACATGATACTACAAGCACTGGGCATCACACCTGAGTAGCTTTTGGATTCTTTTAAATTTTGTTGTATTAAAATTTTCTAGAGTATTTCACATTGATGGGACATAATTATATTACATTTGCTCCTATTCTTATATGTTTCCATTTTTATTTATATATTATTTATTTTTTGGTACTGGGGATCAAACTCAGGACCTTGCACTTGCCAGGCAGGTGCTGTGCTGCTGAGCTACTACATCCTGGCCCCTTCCATTTTTAATTTATTATTTACAGTACAAGAAACAGTGTTGGAACAAACTTCCCTAGACATGTAATAAACTAGAACATAAAATTCTCTAGGAGATATTTATGCAGTCAAGAGCTGTTCCTATAAAATCTTTCTAGACATGGCACTATTTCTTGTGGAATCTTCTCAAAAGATGGCATGATTATCTTTGACACATTTTTCTAGACAGATCCAGAGACATTTTTATATTATAAAATATGGGCCATCTATTTTATAAATTTGTTTGCATAAGTTAACCATTTTGCTACTCTCTTTTTCTCACCACATCCTTTCCCACATCTCGCCATCTTTGTACCAGGTCACCTAAGGTCAAAGAAGGAACAGCAAAGCAGAGAAAAAGGAAAGGCTGAGGAACAAGCATTGTTGAGGAAGGAACCTGGGGCTGCCTGTTTGTGGATGCTTTTACTAGAATGT
Organism: Heterocephalus glaber; assembly: GCF_000247695.1. The sequence goes on along the minus strand of NW_004624768.1, from coordinate 134,750 downwards.
TGTCCGTGTCTGGCAGGTTATTCTTTAAGTGCCAGCATATAAAATGACCCTTAATACATCTGCATACAGATGCAGGGAGTGTACTTTTCACATGCATGACATTTCCAGCATGAAGACAGCAGTGTTCTTCTTCAAAGATCAAGCATATTTTCCTTTACTTAGCATGGGACTTCTGTTTCTGCATCCTCAGTGTATATGCTTTCTTCTTTTCATCTGATTCTTGAAAATGTGACAAAATTCTGTTCAACCAAATATTATTCTGATCCTTCTAGGCCATTTGTGTACTTCCCTGGAAAGTGCAGTTTTATAAAGAACTGAGTAAGTCAGTTTATTAAGAACCACATCACCACCCTCAACCCACGATCGTGTTCCTCAGCCAGCACCCTGTGTTACGTGGTGTCACTGTAGACCATCTTTCCCAAGAATCCTGTCACACTAGCTTAGCCACAGTCTCCTTTACTGCTAATGTTACATCTTAGGATCTTTCCATCCACTCATCCTCACTCAGATCCTTGGCATTAAATTCCTATTTCCCCGGATGTGTTCCAGATTGACCCAGTGTATGTTCACCACTGTCAAACCCCACTGCTGTGGTGCCCAGACCTTTCCATGATGGTCCTGAAGAAGGTACTCCTAGCATGCTTTATCCAGTATCACTGAATATTCTTTTTTAACAGATAATTTGAGGAAGGAAATAGAGTCTTATTGAATCTACACGAGTGACAGGCTCACAGGAAAGCCATCCAGGTAAGGATCATTCTTGTTCCTTTTTCATTCTTGCCAGTAAAATTGTGCCTTCAGCATCGGTCCTTACAGGTTTACACAGACGGCATCCAGCTGACTTTCAGTAAGAGATGAAGCATACACTGTGCCACAACACAGCTGTTGAGAGGAACTTCTGACAGGGGTGGACACCTAAAATGAGCTCAGTTAATGTTACATGTATCTATATTTCTCACATGCATTTTTTAATGTTAAAAATGTCAATTATATGTTTATTTTCACACACTAGATATGAACAAAGTGAGGCTGAGTGTGTCTACATCCCTTCCTTGGGACCCTACTCCAAACAATAGGACTGAGAAAGGAAGTGATACAATCCAAGACTCACTTTAGAGAGTGGAGGCCAGCCTATGAATTTGCTCCCAACTGGAGGACCGACAAGGCTGAAAGACAAAAAAGACAGAATTAACTAAGAACACGGAGCCCGGAGCTTTCTGCCTCTACTGAACAGGAACCCTGAGTTTTGGCTCTCATTGCTTTTATTCACTTAGACACAGGGGCAGGCAATCAAGGTAACAGAGGAGTCATCTGCTTCCTGTTATCTATAACATATGTATGGGTAAACAACTAGATCTCAGCTGTATAGATTTTTCTCTAGGACTTGCCTGTTAGCAAAGGATGCACAGCTGTTGTTCTCCTCTGTACTCAGAGAAAGTCAGTTAGGCCCCAATCCTCATTATGTGGTCTCCTACACAAGAGCATCTTTTGAAACCTTATTTCCAAGTTTCCTTTGACTAAGACAACATGTATTTGTTTTCTGTTGCTATAACAAAAATTCTCGAAGCTTGGATTATATATTAAAAAAAGGTTTATTTAGGTCACAGTTCTAGAATTGAGCACGGTGCCAATATTTGTTCTGGTTTGGCGAGGGCCTCCTTTACTGTGTCTCAGAGTAGCAGACCACAGCAGAGCAGCAGCATGTATAAGAGGGAGAGAACAGTCACGCGGAGAGAAGGAAGCCAGGGAGTGGGGAGGAACTAGGCTTGCTCTTCGACAGTGATACACATTCGTGAAAATGAATCCATTCCAAGAACACTGTCGATGCTTCTGAAGGAGGATGCCCCCAAAACCTGAGTGTCTCTCAGTAGACCCCACCTCTTAAAGGCTCTTTAATACCACCACCTTGGGCACCAAGCCCCCAGCACATGAACATTAAGAGCACACCTTCTCTGAGAGACTGTGAACAGCAAGACAGGGAAAGAGGCTCCAGTGAAGCAGATACCAGGGAAGACAGTGGGTGCTGAACACATTGCAATAGAGTGCAGGAAATCCTTCTCCTTCGACAGCAACTTTATCACCATTTGCTGCAGCAGAGTATGGGGCAGCTTGGACGTCAAATGTAGATACTCTGAATGATTCAAGAATGGAACCATTTTTTTTTAATATGAATGTTGTAGAAATTCTTTTTTTTTCCTTTGGTACCAATGATCAAATGTTGTAGAAATTCTGAACCGTGGAAATAAACCAAAAGTTTTACTTGAAGAGGTAGAGGAAAAAGCAAGACTTTATGACCTGAATGCACAATTTTACTGGCAAGAATGAAAAAGGAACAAGAATGATCCTTACCTGGATGGCTTTCTTGTGAGCCTGTCACTCGTGTAGATTCAATAAGACTCTATTTCCTTCCTCAAATTATCATTAAATTATCAATCTTTATGACCAGTTGACTTCAAAAAGGCCTGGATGAGAGAGGGAGGTTTTGTGTCGTAGTTTTAAGTTGGGAAGGGGCTAGGGGGTGAGTGAAGCAGAATTTTACAGAGGCAGAAGTTTTGAGCAGATAAGCAGGTGTCACAACTTCACAATTCACAATTGCTAGAGGCTTTCTTTAGGAACAGGTTCACACAGCATAACAGTTTAGGGCTAACGTGACAGGATGCACGTTGTGAAGCTAGGCTAACAGGACATATAAAATGACTTCAGGGCTCACAGGAGTAACATGCGTTGTGAAGCTAGGCTAACAGGATACATAAAATAGGACAACAGGATTTTAGGGCTAACACAAAGAACATACACTGGCAAGGGTAAGGTCCTGAGCTCAATCCCTGGTACCACAAAAAAAAACAAAAAAAGAAAGAATGCACATTGTGAAATGAGGCTAACTGAATTTATATTACAGGACTTTAGGGCTCACAGAAAGAACACACATTGTGAGCACTAAAGCTAACAGGATATATAAATATTTTGTGGTGGCTCACACTGACAATATTTCAGTATTTCAAAACTCTGTCACTTCAAGGCTTATGTTCATTTTGATCAGTAAATTTCTGGGAAAAAATATGTTACTTCTATTTTTTGAGATGTTAAGGATGAAATTTATGACTTTTCACATGCCAAGCAAGTGCTCTACCACTGAACAGTATCCCCAGCCCTACAATTATTAAAGTGTGACTAGAATGAAACATACTACCAATCAAAAGCTTGAAACCTAGAATTTAGAAATCTTCAGTAAGAGTTTGCTGAAAATTGTAGGAAAACAAAAGTTTTTAAAACGTGAGAGAGGTCAGGGATTTAGCTCAGTGGTTCCGCCACCTGCCTCGCAAGCGCAAGGTCCTGAGCTCGATCCCCAGTACCAATAAAACATGGAGCGCTTTTGCCTAAAATACTGAGCACCTTCACATGGTAATCCAAACCATGGTAATGTATTCAGTATTTCAGGTAAAAGCTCTCCATGTTGTAAAAATATTTTCCTACAACTTATTCATTCTTTTTGGAAATTTTTACTGAACAATTTCTCTATTGTAGGCTTTAAACTTTTATTTGGTAATATTGAGGTGAGAGAATAATTTTAATAAAGTACATAAACCAAAACAATAAAAAACACAGCATTTGAAGTGCAAATAAGAATGACCAAGTTAGAATTTGCAGGCAGCCAGGCACAGTGGTGCACGCCTGTAATCCCAGCACTCAGGAGGCTGAGGCAGGAGGATCACCACGAGTTCAAGCCCCAGCCTGGGCTACATAGTGAGTTCAAAACCAACCTGAACTACACAGCAAGACTCTGTCCAAAAAAAAAAAAAAAAAAAGAGTTTGCAGCCTTTTGAGTTTTTGAGTGCAAATGGTTGGGGGTTAGCTAGCACATGTGATCTAATCAATGGACTCATCCATTTAAGATACACCTTCATGAAAGGGAAATGCCCAACTGCATCCAAACGTAATGCTAACAGTCCTTAGCTTATAATTACTAAGCAGCTCTTTGCAAATTATACAGGTGACACTCCTATTTTATGGTTTATAACATAAAAATGAAAATGTAAATGAAATGAATTACTTTAGGTTCCCATAATTATGTTCACAGTCTATATCTAATGCTTCAGTATCAGATTTATACTCAGAGCCATTAATGTTTATAATGCTATATTATCCTCTGTGGCGTTCCTGGAGATGCACATGTACACTTCAAAATGAAAAGGAGACAACCCTTTGTTGTTCCTAAGACTTCTCCCCAAGACACTGACACCAGTTCTGCAAAGCTTCCGGCTGGTGATCTCACCAGAAAAGGCAAGAGAGTTTTTGAAACCGTGTTCTTATATGTAAATCCAATGGCAGTGTACAACCTGAGCTACCCTTAACTTGTATTAAGTTGTATTTTTTTCTGAGATGGTATAATAGAAGAAACTGTGCATAATTACAAATGATAAAACATAAAACTGAGGTCTGAAAAGGTTCATAAGAGGAGTGCTGCTTTCTGAGTGTAGAGAGTGTACACAGCAAGGGACAGGCGCAGTGAGTGAGTGGGTGAACAGGAGCAGCACGTTCCCTCAGATCTGTAATAGGGAACTGGTCTGTGAGGAAGCTGCCCTGGCAGAAGGCAGGATGCTCTCCCTTAGGACTCACTACCTGAGGGGTGCCTTCTGCCTGAAGTCCTCTTCTTATCCCAGGAGCTCGAAGTGGCCTTGTTTTTGAACATCAGTGAAAAAGAGCACCTGCTGCTGTTCTATTTGCACTACTTTTGGGGGGTTTCTGGGGGAACAACAAAAAGTTTTCACATTCTCTGAGATTTCAGTCAGTGGGGAGTTAGAAGACAAATCTAAACTGTAGGAGAAAGAGCTGCACTTGGAACTTAGAGGACAGCATCGAATCCAGGATGGCGTGGACAAGGCTGGACCCTTGGAGGAGGAAGTGAGAGGATGTTCTGAGGAACGAGAAGCAGTGACCGAGCACACAGGAGAGAGAAAGAGGAACAGTATACGGGCCGGGCCAGGTCATGAGAAGCCAGAGGGCCCGAGGCACAGCTTGGGACTGTCACAAGAGAGGATGGCAGGAACAGTAATGGAGAAGGGGGCAGGGCATGGGAAAGATGAGGCTGGTCAGGAAGTGATACAGGGGCAGCACACAGAGGGTGCTTTCTGTGCTGCAGCACTGATGCCCAAATCGTGTTCCGTGACATGTTATCTCAGTCCATGAAGGACATTCAGAACAAGCGATGGCGGGCCCTGTCCATGGGGAGACCCCTGGGCATCACCCGAAGGGGCTTGGGAGTGAAGAGAGGTGAGGACCAAGAGGGTCTCTATGACATGGGACCCAGGAATTTCTGACCCGGTGGTGGTAGAAAGCAAACAAACCCAAGTGCTTACCAGTATTTGGCCAAGGCTTTACATGGGGCTTTTATCTCAGCAGAAGGGCAACAATGCTAATTACACATATACATATATATATAATTTCTCATATACAATTTCAGTTTTGCAATGGTTTCCCTTGTTTTCTTCTGTAATTTTTGTATGGGGATACTGGATATTGAACCAAAGGCCCTCACACTGAGCTAGGTCTCGAGTCTTTTTATTATTATTATTTTCGAGACAGGGAATCACTATGTTACTAAGTTTTCCAGGCAAGCCTTCAATTTGTGATTCATTTTCCAGAGTGCTGGCATACAGGTGCCTGGCACCATACCTGGCTTATAATTCACCTTTTGTTACTATAAGGAAAGATATTCATGGTGGGGATTTATCTCAGTGGCACCGCACCTGTCTTGTAAGTGCAAGGTCCTGAGTTTGATCCTCCGTACCAGAAAAAAAAAAAAAAAAGATATGCACTTCTTTAGTGCATAAGAGTATAAAACTAATTATTGGATTTTTTTTTTTAAAAGAAGGGACTTAGGGCCAGGGATTTAGCTCAGGGGTTTCACTGCCTGCTTCGCAAGTGCAAGGACCCAAGTTTGATCCCCAGTACCAAAAAAATAAAATTAAATTAAAAATTTAAAAAGGGACTTTATTCTTGTTTTTTGTTTTGTTTTTTTTTTGTATTAAATTCTTTTACTGGTACATTGTAGGTATACAACACAATTACATTTCTCATTGGGAATTGTACCTTTACA
>NW_004624768.1:22652-115954 GCF_000247695.1 Heterocephalus glaber | reverse complement strand
AAAAAAAAAAAAAAAAAAAAAAGCAACTTATGCAAAGGAAAAACATGGCAAATAAAATTAATTAGTGAAAGATGTTAATATAGATTCCTCTATTATTACTTCCAAGGTAAGAATCTAAAATCGTTTTCAGTGGTAAACCTTTGTTCACCATCCTTGTAACTCTATGTCTTGTTTTTCAGGCACATAGCTGAAGAATAGATTATGGTATCATCTTTTTGTTAATTGTGTAACAATCAATAATCTTTTTATATTTTGCGGTACCATATTCTGTCCTCTCACAAGTGCCAGAAAAGAGAAGCTTTCAGAGTACAAGATCAGGGCATAGTTGGCACTCAGCGCAAACAGCTAGGGAGAAGACCTTCCATTCCAGGGGATATTTGTTCATTTCCTTTTGAGATAGGGTCTTGCCATATAACTCAGGGTGGCCTTGACCTCTCCATGTAACCCGGGATGGAACTCTCTCTCCCAAGTGCTGGGGTTACAGGTGAGTCACCACACCTGGCCCAGGAGGTACTTTTCAAGAGAAGCCTAAAATGGTAACCCAGCTTCACAAACTATACTCAAACCTCAGGAATGAAAATGGGGGAGGACTGGAGGTACACTTCAGTGATACAACACATGCCTCATGTGTACAAAGTTCTGAGTTTGATCACAAGTACCAAAAAGTAAGTTAATAAACCTGTCCTTACCACCTTCATTGCATATATTCCTAGAGAAATAGTTCAGGTGTCTGGCTCACTCACAGCTTCCTGATCAATCAGAAGTAAAGGCCAAGCTTCAGTGGTGTACACCTATGTCCTGGATGAGAGGGCCAATGATGAACTTATCCTATTCAAGTTGTGGCTTCCTAACTGTGAAAAAAATATCTTCAATGATATTCAGTAAAGCATAGTATAAAGACTTTATTTAGGACTGCTTTGAAGGATAATAGGAAAAATTTTCAATGACAGGGAAAGAAATTGAGCCCAATTCTGAATACAGAATAGCCAAGTGGCAATTTATAGTCAAAGAGCAGCAGGGAAGTCAATCAATGGAAAATTACTGTGCAGAAACATGAGAGGTAAGGAAGATACAGGCTCGAATCACCTAATGAAACAGCACCTGGGGGATAGTGGTGGATGAGGAAACTGATCATGTGCTGAGGATGATCAGTTATCAAGGCTGGATTGGAGGTTTTCTTGCTAAACCATCTTAGCAGTTTTTGCTTAAATTGGATTTTTCAAAGAAATGCAGAATGGTTCTTGGAGAAAACTCAGAAGCCTGACTACAGGTTCGGTGTGTAACTCAGTGGATCAGTGCATACTTAGCATCCAGCAAGCCCTGATTCAATGATCACCACAAAAAAAAGAAGTCCAAATAAATTTTGATGTAGCAAAAAATTGTTGTCACTCTTCCTGAATGCATTACACTCCCAATTATTCAGTGAAGCTCACTTTCCCACTCCAGTGTTTTTCTTCAACTATTGGTTTACCCAGTGTTGGTCCCCGCCCTTTTTAATTCCATTATATGTTACAAAAATATAGCAGAAACTTGTGTCTGTTGCATTATACAGCATGATCAAATCAGTACTCCAATCTCATCTCCAATTTATGAATCCTTCATGCCTGTCCTAATTGTGTAGAATTTAACTCTATTTAACTCTGTATGTGTGTGTATGTGTGGTGCTGGAGATAAATTCAAGGGCATTGAGCAGGCTAAGCAAATGCTCTTACCACTAACTTATATTCCCTGACACAGAATCCCATTTTTTAAAAAATAATGTAATTATAGGAGAATATTGGGTTTATAAGAAATTTAAGGAGAGCTATGGAATTATTTCAAAACCATAAAATTCCTTGTGACAAATTTCAGAATACAGTTCTACACATGCCTTACGTATGCATGTGTGTATATATATATATGTGCATTTATATATATACACACAGACACATCTTTTTGCCTCATTGACATATTAAGGGGTAATACATGGTAACTTCAAAGATTGAAAGCTAGCCATGATGGCACACATCAGTAATCTCAGAGGCTCTTTGTGAATTTGAGACCAGCCTGGGATACACAGTGGGTTCAAGGGCAAATTGAACTATATAGTTGAGACCCTATCTAAAAATACAAAAATGCCAAGCATGGTGGCCCATACCTGTTATCCCAGCACTTGGGATGGTGAGACAGGTGGATTGCTGCAAGCTCGAAGCCAGTCTGGACTACATACTGAGACCCTGTCACAAAAAAAAAAAAAAAAAAGAAAGAAAGAAAGAAAGAAAGAAAGAAAAAAGAATTCAAAACATCAGGAAATTAAAGTTTACCTCAGCCTTCTGGTTTCTGCAGTTACAGTGTCTGTATTTAGGCCTTTCTATTTAAATCTACACTTAAGAAACGCCTTCATAAGAGCTGGAGTTGTAGCTTACTGTTGGAGCATTTCCTTAGCATGGATTCAATCCCTAGCATGAGTAAGCACAGCTACTCAGAGGGCTGAGACAGAATTTCAGGCCAGACTGGGTGACTTCGATCCTGTCTCAAAATGCAAAAATTTAAATTTAAAAAAGGGCTAGTGATAACACAGCAGATCACACTGTATATACAATACAAAGCCAAACAAACCTCCCCATTGTTTATTTCTATGTATGCTTCACTGTATTTTCAATGTATATTATGTAGCTTAGATAACTGTAATACAATTAAGTCGGGTAACAAAACCAACAGTATGTTAAGAACGTAGTACATGCCACGTTTGAAATTTTAATTGAGCCAATTTCTTAAAGCTATGTCTATTAAAATACAATTAAAGAAATAAAAACTTCCTTTGAAATCTGTGATGACAACCTTTTTCCCTCATCAATGATTCAGTTCCTTTTGGATCAAATACTTGGGAAAAAATAGGTTGTACAGTAAAATAATATGTTGCCTGAATTATTTAGAATTCCTACTCGCGGACTATTTGAGGGGATAATTAAACGGTAGTTCTTTAGTGTTTTTCTTTGGCATTATAGCCTGTTTTGAAAACAGTACAACTTGGAAAGGACCTTTCCACGACCTGCACCTGCCAAGCTTGTGTTGACCTGCGTGGAGCTGGGAGCGATAGATGAGCTGTACGCGCGGCTCGGCCAACAGGAAATACGTCATCAGACTGCGCAGCAGGCTCGGCCGCGGGCGCTCTGGAAGGTGACATTCTGGCGAGAACAGTGGCCGGCTGGGGTCAAACCTCATCGGGTCCGCGGGGTTGCGGGGCTATGTCATTTATCTAAGTTTCGCTTTCGTTACAGGACAGAGACGCTTTGTGGGTTTTGTTCGTTTTGTTTTGGCCTTCCATTTTTATGTTTAGGATTTAGTTTCTTGTCTTTTAAAAACGTGAATTAGGGCCGGAGATTTAGCTCAGTGGCACTGCACCGGCCTCACAAGAGCAAGGTCCTGAGTTAGATCCCCAGTACCAAAAAACAAACAAACAACAAAAACCGCGGATTAGCCGGGCGTGGTGGCGCACGGCACGCCTGTAACCTCAGCACTGGAGGTTGAGGCTGGAGGATATCAGTGAGTTTAAACCCAGGCTGCACTACAGAGTGAGACGCTGTGTCAAACAAACATACAAACACCCCCCCCCGCCGCAAAAAACCCCCCAGCAAATTAGCATCCACCTTCTTAACAATGCACTCTATAATACAGATTTTAGAAGTCGTAACTTTCCTTGTTATACTTCTGACTTTACAAATGCGGCCCAAAGAGAGCCTTTGCTTTTGTAGTGCTACGTTAGAAGGGAGGCCTCGGGTGCCCACCGGGCTTGTGCTCTATCCCTCAGGGGCACCCAGCCCCCCAGCCCCCCAGCCCCACCCCTCTCTAGTGAGATAGGGATCTGCTAAATGGCCCAGGCTGGTCTGCAATTTGCAACATTCTTCTGCCTCAGGCTCCTAGGAGGCTAAAATTAGAGGTCTCCACCACCAGGATGGGTGAGACCTTTCTTTTCTTCTTCTTGTTTTGAGGTTTTTCTTTGTTTTTGTTCTTTGAGACAGGTTCTCCGTATGTAGCCCAGGCTGGCCTCCAATTTGTGGATCCTCCTGCCTAAGCCTCCCTGGTGCTGGGATTACAGGCATTTGCTCGACCACGCCCAGCTCCTTTGGTTTTTATATGTAGAACAAAATGAAAATAGTTTTATGTTAAATCTGTGGTTACAGAAGTCATCCATGAGCACATTTGCTTATGTGCCTTTAAAAAATTTTTAGGGCAGGGATTTAGCTCAGTGGCACCGCACCTGCCTTGCAAGCGAAAGGTCCTGAGTTCAATCCTTGGTATCGCAAACACCCCCCCCCCTCAAAAAATTAGTTTTTGTTTGTTTTCAGTGTATTTGTTAAAACACTTGAAATAATTTTCAGTAAGTTTGATGGTAGAGTTTATTTTTGTAATATAAATGTGATTCCTCTTAAAGATATATGTGGTTTATGCATATGTATATATGTACCTGTATACACACACACAATTTGCTTATTCTACTAGTTCATCATTTTTCTACCAAAATGTCTGACAGAGGGTAGAGACAAGGATGTTTTAGAGTATATTTGCCACAGTGCCACATAATTCATCTGAGTGCGTCATATGGATTTTCAATATGTGTACATATAGCTATTTTTTTGTTTGTTTTTCATGTGTACGTGCATGTTACTTAAAAATTATTTGGGACCAGAGATTTAGCTCAGTGGCACTGTGCCTGCCTGGCAGGCGCAAGGTCCCGAGTTCCATCCCTGGTACCAAAAATAATATTATTATTCAGTGATACTTGCTGGAGCGTGGTAAAGCTGACCATCAGCATAGGCAGAGACCACTACAACAGCTTTCCTGTAGGGGAGAGAGATTTGGCTCAACTCAGAAAACAGCAAGGCAGTGAGTTGGATGTTGTGGCACTTGTTTGTAATACCAGCAGTCAGGAGGCCGAGGCACGAGGATTGCTGTGAGTTCAAGTCCAGCCTGGGCTACAAACCAAGGTCCTATATCTCAGAAAACAAAACAGGAGAGGAAGGGAGAAGAGAAGAAAAAAGAAAAGTAGTTAGTCAAGCCAGGCATTGTCGTGCATGTCTAGAATCCCATTTTTCAGGAGGCCAAGGCAGGGAATTTTGAGTTGAAGGCTAGCTTGGGCTACGTAAGAGACCCTGGAAAGGAAGGGAAGGAAGGAAGGGAGGGAGAGAAAGAAATAAGAAAGGAAGGGGAGAGAACATTCCCTGAACGTCCTCCCTCACCCAAATTTCCGCCCAGCTTTTGATGCATCTTCACCAGACGCCGAAGGTAGCTCATCTTACGTAAGTAGAAATGTTACCCATCTCCGGTGCCTTACACAGTGTTTAGTCTACCAATTCCTCTATTATAGATGTTTTTAAAAACTTTTTTCTTAATTAGAAACCTTTTTCATATTGCTAAGGAGTTATAATTTCATTTATAATTTAATTCCAGAATTCAGCTCCTCCCTGATTTTTAGATACTTGCTTTTCACAAGTCATTCAGTTTGACTAGGCCGAAGCTCGCTAACAAGGCACGAGTTCTCCAGGAGTTTTAGCATCACCTGAGGGCTCCTTAAAACCCCAGGAACTGCCCAGGGCTCTCTAATTTAGTGGATCCTTGGGGGCCTGATAAGTGAGGGTGGTGAATGATTGACTGAAGCTGCTGAGTGGCATTTGCCTGAGGCTCATGTGGAGAATGCCTGAGGATGCAGGTGAATGATTTCCTTGCCTGAAAACCCATGTTGTTTGTTGAGACTCACACAGGAAGAGGTAGAACTAGAATACTAGGGATTTGCATTCCAAAGCCTCTTTAAAATTTCACTGACTTGAAATCTAGAGGTTTCTAGTATACTGCCTAGAATCTGGACTTTATTTTCTTTTCATTAAAAAAAGAATTCTTGTGAGTCAGGATTAGTGGCACATCCCTGTAATCCCAGCGCTTTGGAGGCTGAAGCAAGGAGCATCTCTAGCCAACCTTGGCTACATAATGAGATTCTATTTAAAAAATAAAACAAAAATATGTTTTCTTGTGATCTATATATACGAAAAAGTGCAGAACACTTAGTCGTGCTTTATATTATATAAAGCTAACATCCAAATTGAGGAATAGGTGCTCCCTGGTGCTCCCCAAAAATCTGAAATTCCTTCCGTATTTTGACCTCCTCTTCCTCTAGAGAAAAGTCCTACATGCTACTGTTTTTACTGTACTTTCATTCCCTGAGTACATATTTACCAAAAATACAGGTGACATAGTTTCATTTGTTATTAAATATATATGTTGTCTTTTTCACTTAGCATTGCATTTCTAGTATTTATCCGTATGTGTGTAAATCCAGTTTGTTCATTTTCATTGAAGAGTGTGGTCTATCATTATATAGAACTACACACCATTATATAAAACATATATACTCTGTATATCACTATCAAAGTCAGTGTAGTAGGTATGTCTGAATTTTTTTTTCTTTTTCTGGTACCGAGGATTAAACTCAGGACCTTGTGCTTGTGAGGCAGGTACAGCGCCACTGAGCTAAATCCCTCGCCCTGTCTGTGTGAAAATTAGTGTGACCATATACACATGCACCCACACGCAGGCACGCACAGACACCCCCCCCAATATGTTTGTCCCATAAACAGACTTAGCCCTTCTGTGCCTGAGGACTGGGGAGTGTCTAGTCTGCAGGTTTTGAATATCTGGGTTTATGTGTCCTAATTTATGGAGGTTGCTGCGGTTTGAATCCAACATGTTCTCTAAAAGGCTCTTGTGACTTTTGTCCAATGAAACCATACTCACAAGTGGGGTTTGGGGGAAGGTGGTTAGATTACAGAGGTTGTCACTTAACCTGTAATCAGTATATTGAGGGATTCAGAGTCTGAGGGCACTAACGGGAGCCCTGGGACTTAGGAGGTGTGGCCTGGTCCCAGCTTGTGGGGCGGGGGTATCACCTTGGGAGTATATTGATTTTCCGGGCCCTTTCACTCAGTATCCATGTGTGTCTTGTTCATTCATTCACTTCTCTCTCTCCTCTCTTGTTCTGCTCTCTAGCTGCCACAAGGTGAGCAGCTGTGCTCTGCCACCCCCATCTGCCATGATGTTTTGTCCTTGCCAAAGGTTAAAAGCAATGGATACAGCTGACCATGGGCCTGAAACTGTAAGCCAAAATAATGTTTTGGGGACAAGGTCTCGCTATGTAGTCACATCAGCCTGGCCTTGAATTCATTTTGTGGCTCTCACTGACCTCACAGCCATCCTCCCAGCTCAGCCTTCTGAGTGCTGGAATTATAGGTGCATGCAGCCAAAATAAACCTACTGAGTTGATTTCTCAAGTATTTTGTCACAGCAACAGAAAGCTGCCTAACAACTTCACATCTCTCAAAGGTCTGTTCCTGGAGTCCAGAAGGTAGATCTTCAAATGTTGGCCACGGGAGAGTTAATTACAACAACTGCTTTCGAAAACAGTGTTCTGGTACCTACAAAACAGTAGGCATCTTACACACCATGCATTCTGCTCTGCAGTGAATTGCAAGCACAGTGCATCAGAATCTATGCACATAAAAGTGTATAGCAGTGATGGCAAAAATTTTAGAGCTTTCTATGATTAACAGACAAGCTGGGTGTGATGGTGCACACCTATTATTCCAGCACTCTCAAGGTTGAGGCTGGAGGATCGCCGAGAGTTTGAGGCCAGCTTGAACTACACAGGAAGACCCTGTCTCAGAAAACAAAACAAAACAAGTCCAAAAGGTGATACCTGTGAAGAGGAAATAGAGACTCTTTCTTGGAAAGATTTATTGAGTTTGTCTTGGTAGGAGTCAGTGACATAAATGTATGGTTATTTTACTTTTGTTCTTGCATTTTATATCTTTTTTAAAATTTTTATAATAACTGGGAAAATATGATAACATTTTATCCTTCTGGGAAATGTGTGGGTAGAAGAAAAAGAGACAGTCCTGCTCACCAACCCACATCTTGTTGAGCCCATCTTTGGTAGAGTAGATTTTTATATTCAGCAATGTGAAAACTGAAAGTGAGGGTTTTGTATGAATAACTTTATGCCCAAGAGGACATTTGAGTGCTGAGCTGAGATGGAGTCTTGTGCTTTACTTTAGGTGATTTTTTTTTTGACTACTTAAATGCAAATTCTCTAAAACTAACTATAATCCTATTGCACTGTGAACACAGTAAGAAAAAAAATTTGTATTATTTTCCCCGTATGCTTAACTAGGTTTGGCTATGATGGCTTATACTGAAGTTATTCAGGGTTCAGCTGGGAAAAACTACATTTCCACTGCTGTTTTTTTCTTTATACCCATGCCTCCAACTGCATGGTGCATATATAATTTATTAGTTTATAATGGATTCCTGAGAGAAAGAATATTTCCAGTGTTTGATATCAATCTCAAAAGTCAATATGCTTTTTTTGTAATTATTTAATTCTCAAAAAAAGAATGGTCAGGGCCTGGGATTTAGCTCAGTGGTTCTGCCGCCTGCCTGGAAAGCGCAAGGACCCGAGTTCAATCCCTGGTACCAAAAAAATTAAAAAAAAAAAATAATGATCATCTCCTGGCTGCTGTGCCCTCCTACCCAGTGTTCATTGAATTTATGAAATTATGGGTTATTCTGTTGTCTTAGTTATTTTCTCACTGCTGAGACAATACCCAACATCCACAACTTGGAGAAGGAGCGGTTTATTTTGGCTCACACTTAGTCGAGGATTCAATCCATTCAATCCATAGTTAGCTGGCTATAAGCAGGGCAGAGAGACATGGCAGAGGAGAACTGCTCATGGCATGGCAGGTGGGAATCAGAGCTTGAGGAGGGAGGAAGCTAACCCTTCCAGGGCCTCGCCCACAGTGACCTACATCCTTCAGTCAAGCTTCACTTCCTAACATCGCATTTAGCTATAAACTCATCAGTGGACTCATCCTCTGCTGAGTATCACAGCCCCAGGACCCAGTCACCTCCCCAAAGCCCCATCAGTGAGGGCATGAGCTTTGGGAGGCCATCTAGATATAATCCATAGAATTCCACCCCTGGACCCCTCAAGACTCTTGTGCATCCCTTTGTGCAAAATGCGTTCGGTTCAGCTCTAAGATTAGCCAAACTCCTGACAGTTTCAGCATTGCTTAAAAGTCTAAATCCAAGTTTCCTCTAAGATCTAGGCAGACTCATAGCTGTGAGCTCCTGTAAAAAGGACAAGAAAGCGAAACACTTCCAACATAAAAAGGCACAGGATAAAGAGTCCCATTCCAAAAGGGAGAAACAGGGAGCTGGAAAGGACTGGGACCAAAGCAAGACTGAAACCCAGCCGGAGAAACATTAACTCCTTTAGCTCCAAGTCCAGTAACCTGGGCCAACTTCCCTGAGCCATGAATTCCAGTGGGCTTGGCTGACATCCCAGCCCTGTCACTGCAGGTGGTTGCAGTCCTCATGGTCTCTCTTTTGGGCTGGCTTTGCTCACTCCTTTGCTCATTCCTCAGGCGAGCCACATTCCTGGCTTCTCCAAAATCCTGGGTTCTCCACTGCACCTTTGGCTTCACACTCACAGCTTCACACCCTGCCCTCCTAGGGGCACACTGCCTGGCCTCCCTGGCCTTCTTCGGAGATCTGAGTGGAAGCCTCACTGAACCCACAATTCTTGCATTCTGCATGCATCTAAAACCAGCACCAAGTGGATGAGCCCAAGGTCTGCTGCCAGCTGGGGCAGTTGCTGAGCCCTTTTGCAACTTGCCAGTGGTTACAGAGGCCTCTGAGGGCCTGGATGGCCCGGGCCCGGATGGCCCGGGCCCCTGAACTGAATGGGGGAAATCAAAGTTACAGGGATTCCTTCTCCAACAGAGTGCCTTGGGTCTCTCCTCTTCAGCCGGAGTCTATAGCCTGCAAAGGGTGGGGCTTTCTGGTCCCTCAAATCCCCTCAAGGCATTTTCCTATTGTCCTGTTGTAAATTACTTGGGTTCTTTTGAATGCTAATCATTTTAGCAACTAAGCTCTCCTCTGCTTAAACTTTGCAGGGCCAAACATAAAACTGTTTAAATCATAGGGCCAGGGATTTAGCTCAGTGGTTCCAGCACCTGCCTTGCAAGCGCAAGGTCCTGAGTTCGATTTTTTGCGGGGGAGGGGACCGGGGATCGAACTCAGGACCTTGTACTTGCCAGGGAGGTGCCAGAACCACTGAGCTAAATCCCCAGCCCCCCAAAAACTTTTAAGTCATTCAGCTATGACTTTTGCTCTTGATTCTCAAGGTAGAGCTGACTAAAAGCCCCTGACAGTCCAGTTCCTCTGTCTGAAGGCTGGAGTGCTGTGAAATTTCCTCTGCCAGGTTAGTTAGTCTGCTACCTTTAATCTCAGCCTCCTGAAAAGTCTCAGCACATGGGTAAAATGTAGACAGATTTTCTGCTGGAGCAAAACATTTATCCTTTGGAGCCCAGCTACCAGGGGAGTCCTTCCTAACTGAAACCTCTTGAGCCTGGTCTTTATCAGCTACATCACTGTCCACAGTCTGGTCCAATCAGAATCTCCCACGAAGCTTGACTTAAAACATTTGAGGGCTGAAGTTTTGGAATAGGATAGGGAAGACACAGGAGTCTGGATTAGAAATCACTTGTTTAGTGAGACTTTTACTTTTTCTTTACTTTGTTTTGTTTTATAATGCTGGTGATTGAATACTAGGCCTTGCACATGGTAAGCAGACATTTTATTGCTGAGCTCTACCTACAGCTCCAGGAGAGATTTAAAATGGATGGAGTCAGGTGTGGTGGTACACACATATGATGCCAGCACTTGGGAGGTTGAAGCAGAAGGATTTTGAGTTTGAACCAGGCTGGACTGCATAGTTTGAAGCCAGCCTGAGCTACATAGCAGTACCTTGTCTCACCCGCCGCCCCCCAAGCAAACAAAAAATGAAACAGCCAAGCATGGTTGCACAAACTTGTAATCCCAGGATTTGAGAGGCTGCTGCAAGAGGATTGCTTTGAGTTTGAGGTCAGCCTGGACTACACACAGAGACCATGTCTCCAAAACAAAACAAAACAAAGAATGAAACAATAAGACCAACAGAGGCTCAAAAGTCGGCCTAATATAAGGTTGGGGATTGGAAACTGTAGGTGGTCAACCTTTAGGGTTAGACAGAGAAGAATTAGGAATTGAGTTATGGTCTTCTCACCTTTTTTTTTTTTGGTACTGGGGATCGAACTTGGGTCCTTGTGCTTGCGCAGCAGGCGGCGAAACCACTGAGCTAAATCCCCGGCCAGGTCTTCTCACTTTTGTGGCCAATCTCCTACTGAGGATAACATGAGTATCCTCTAAATTGGGTAATTAATGAATCTTCTGCCAACAGATATTTATTTTTATTTCTTTTCTTTTTCTTTTTCTTTTTGGTACCAGGAATAGAACTCAGGGACTCTTGCCAGGCAGCATTGTCCAGCTGAGCTACATGTCTGGCACTACTTATTTCTATTTCATGTAAATTTTGTTCATAAAAACCAGAGAAACTTTGTGTGCTGTTTTGCATCCAGAGCTGTGAGCCAAGATGGCCTCCTTGTTAACTTTTGACCACCCAGGTTCCCACTATCTGGAGAAAATGGTGGTGCTGAATCTGGAAGGTTGAGAAGCAGAATCTTGGCAGGAAGGAAATGAGATTTAACACAGTTTAAACTCAGACCAATGACAAGTGATGGTGGTGGCTGGGAGGTTAGGAGAGTGGGTAACAAAGAAATATATATATATTTTTTTGGTTGGGGATTAAACCCAGGACTTTGCACATGCTAGGCAAGTACCCTTCCACTGAACTAAATCCCAGCCCTTTACCTCTTTTTAATTATCAGCAATTCATTGTGGATGATGTACATGTTTTCTTCTTTTGTTTGTTTTTTGTTTTGTTTTGTTTTGAGACAGGGTCTCTTTCTGTAATTCAGGCTGGCCTTGAACTCATCATGTAGCCCAGGATGACTTCTAACTCCTCCTGCCCCAGCCTATAGAGTGCTGGGATTACAGGGATACATTACCCCACCCAGCAATACATTTTACAAATATAAAGTAATGCACAGAAAAGATCTCACTCTGTGTGTATAATGTGTAATATATATGTGGAGGGCAGTAATGCACATCTGTAATTCCTGCATTCACGAGGCTGAGGCAGGAAGCTCACCATGAGTTAATGGCCAACCTGAGCTACATAATGAGTTCAAAGCCAGTGTGGAGTATGTAGTGAGATCCTGTCCCAAAAAAACCCAAAATGAAACAAAAGTATAATATATTGATCTCTTCTGGTATTTAAAAATCTCTCATCTTGATTTGATTTTGATCCATCTAATCGTGAATCTAGTTTTTTGCTCATATAATGCTTTGTATTTTTATCATGGTAAAATACACATAAGATAAAATCTATTGTAACCATTTTTAGTATTCAATGCAGTGGTATTAAATGTATCCACATTATTGTGCAACTGTTATAAGTGTCCATCTCCAGAACTCTTTCGTCTTGCAAAACTGGAACTCTGTTCCCAGTAAACAATAAATCGCCCACCCTCTGGCACCCCCCAGTCTACTTTCTTTCTTTCTTTTTTGGTACCAGGGATCGAACTCAGGACTTTGCGCTTGAGAGGCAGGCGCTGGAATCACTGAGCTAACCCCCCCCCCCAGTCTACTTTCAATCTCTATGATGTTTGATTGCTTTCCATACCTCACTGAGTCATTCAGTATTTGCCCTTTTCTAAGTAGCTTTGTTCACTTAGAACAATGGCAGGATTCATCCATTTTGTATCATGTCAGAATTTCTTTCCTTTTTAAGATTGAACACTATTAAGTTTATTCATCTCTCCATGAACACTTTGGGTGGCTTCTACCTTTGCCTTTTGTGATTAGTGCTTCTGGGAATGTGAGTGTGCAAATATCTTCACTTCTGTGGATTCGGATTCGGGTCCCTCAGGTATACAGCCAGCAGGGAAAGTGCTGATGCTCATGGTGTTCATTGTTCAGGTGTTAATTTATAAAGGAGATGGGGTGATGATGTGGGCATTCTGATGTCATGGAAACCAGATTTTTATTACTTAACGTTTTCCCAGAGAAGGGAACATGCCACACCACCGTGTACTGTGCCACATGACATTGAGTGAGGAACAGCAGGTTTTGGTCAGGAGGCAGAACACAGGCGTGAGTTGAATACGGTATCCAGGCCAAAGCCTTTTGGAATCCTTGGGCAATCCAGGGAACAGCAAAGGCGATCAGGGATTGGCTGGTTTAAATAACCCTGGCCAGTTGGAGGGTGGAGTGTGTTCTCTAGTGGCTCCATACTTGGCCTGGGACAATTGAGAGCAGAGTCCTGTGAAAGTGAAGGAGGAGTTGAGTGTGGCTGTGGACTGGGGCTAGTCAGTCTGCAGTGTGCTCACAGGCATGTAGTTATCTTCAGAGATTAGCCAGCCTTGGGTAAGGCCAGTTCTCACTGGGTTTATGAGGCCCTCAGTATCAACACACCAAGAAAAAGGAAAATAAGAAATATAGTTAATATAACTCACCTTGAGGTAAATGTTTGTCAAGGAGACCTATGCAGGATCTAAGGAAATCTAGAACCTGTGGTATTTTTTAAGAAAAGTTTTTGGAGGAACAGCATGTTTTCCATAGTGGCTCTTCCAGTTTACATTCCCACTAACATTGCATAAGATCTGCATTTTCTCCATATCTTCTATAATCTTTTTATGCCTAGTGTTCCATTTTCACAATACTGATAACAATGGAACATAATAAAATTTTTCTCTTCAAACTCTTGTTCTTTGAATTTTTCTAAGTAACATAAATTTCATGCAAAAGATTAAAAAAAATGCAATCTTTAGCATAAAGGTGTTAACACTTATGTTGTTTTTTATTGTGTGTGTGTGTTACACAGTAGCCTTCCTAATATAGAAATTCTGAACTCTGAAAAAAGTTTTACTTGAAGTGGTAGAGGAAAAAGCAAGACTTTATGACCGGTTGGCTCAGTGAAGTCCGTACTTCAAAAAGGCCTGGATGAGAGGGGGAGGTTTTGTATTGTAGTTTTAAGTTGGGAAGGGGCTAGGGGTGAGTGAAGCAGAATTTTACAGAGGCAGAAGTTTTGAGCAGATAAGCAGGTGTCACAATTAACTTCACAATTCACAATTGCTAGAGGCTTTCTTTAGGAACAGGTTCACACAGCATAACAGTTTAGGGCTAATGTGACAGGATGCACGTTGTGAAGCTAGGCTAACAGGACATATAAAATGACTTCAGGGCTCACAGGAGTAACACGCATTGTGAAGCTAGGCTAACAGGATACATAAAATAGGACAACAGGATTTTAGGGCTAACACAAAGAACATACACTGGGAAGGGTAAGGTCCTGAACTCAATCCCTGGTACCACAAAAAGAAAGAGAGAGAGAGAGAGAGAGAAAGAGAAAGAGAGAAAGAACATTGTCAAATGAGGCATGAGGCTAACTGAATTTATATTACAGGACTTTAGGACTCACAGAAAGAATGCACATTGTGAGCACTAAAGCTAACAGGATATATAAATATTTTGGGGTGGCTCACACTGTGACGATATTTCAGTATAAAGCATCACCTGTTGGGAGGGGTTGTGGGTCCACTTGTTTCCGGAGAAGCAGGAGCAAATAAGAGCCTGAGTGTTTTAAGGCCTAAGGGTTTAAAAATTTCTGTATTACTGATGGGTATGGATTGATATTTCATGGTGCTTTTGATTTTGATTCCCATAATAGTTAATGACATGGAGCACTTTTCATGCACCTGTTTTCTATTTTCTCCGTATACCTTGTCTTCTGTGGAGCCCTCTCCAGTCATTTGCCCATTTTAGGAGCAGGCTGTCGGTTTGGTACTGGTGCTTGGAGACCTGGGTCTGCCCAACACCCACAGGGCTGACCTGTGGCTCCTGAGTCCCAGCCATTGCCCATCAGAGCTGCCAAATCGAGGGACCATGGGTACTGGCAGCACTGCCACGAGCTGTGCAGCAGGAGCTTTGAGTTGTGGGAGGTCAGTATACGTGTGTATTTACTCATCTGGTGCAAACGTGGCCCCATTACAGGGTATGTGATCTGAAAGTATTTTCTCCCAATGGAAGGGTCGCCTCTTCACTGTTTTGATTGTGTCTTTAGGTGTGCAGGAAATTTTAATGTTGCTGCACTTCCATTCCTTCTTTAGCTTTACTCATTATTCAAGAAATACTTTCTACATTTAATGTTGCAAAGTAGAGCTTTTCCTCCTTAGAGTTTTAGTGTTAGCTCTTTTTATTTATTTTTTGAGTACTGGGATTAAACCTAGAGTCTTCACACTGAGTTACATTCCCATCTTGTTTTTATTTTTATTTATTTTCTTTGGTACCAGGGATTGAGCTCAGGTCCTTGTGCTTGTGGGGCAGGTGGTGGATTTTTTTTGTTTTATTTTGGGATGGGGTTGGACCGAGTTGTTAAATTCTCCAGACTAGGCTCAAACTTGTGATGTGCTTGCCTCAGCCTCCCTTGGTGCTGGGTTTAAAAGCTTGCAGCACCGTGCCAGGCTTAAGTTCGTTTTTCTATGTGATGTAACAAAAGCTCTGGTGGGGGTCAGGGGTGGGGGAGGAAGAGGTAGGACAGAAGAAATAAAAGATACTGGAAAGGAGACCAGGAAATCAAAACTACAGAAATGTGCCTTTAAGAAGACTACAACTTGTAGGAACCAGTGGATGTTGCCCACAGTCCATGTCAGCATTCCTTTGGTTAAACTGAAACTCCTTCTCCGTCAGACCCATCATGCCCCAAATCCCTCACAAACACTAAAGTCCAAAAATTGGCTCAGTTGGAAAGCAAGGATCAGGAGCCTGATCCCAAGATAAAGGAGCAGGTTGAGCAAACCCAGAGAATATTTAAGTTACCTATTCAGGGGTTACCTAGAGAATGGGCTGAGACCCTTCTTGGGGGTGGTCACTTTTGCGTAGGCTTTTTTATCCCTGAATGTGTCTCATATCTCTGATGCCTGCACTCTGCTCTTGGGTGCACCCTAAATCTCTAATGAACACTTCCTGAGCGCTCTTGCTGATGCATCCTAAAGCCCCCCACCCCCAGGGTTCTGCAAACCTGCTACAACAGAGGGGGTTAAATTAGTTCTTTCTTTGTTTCTTTCCTTTTAAGTTTTTTGAGACAGTGTCTAACTGTGTGGTCCGGGCTGGCCTTGAACTCATGAAGTTCCTCCAGCCTCAGCCTCCCAAGTGCTAGGATTAGAGGTGTACACCACCACTCCCAGTGGTTAAATTCCTTCTTTCAGGGGACCCTCAGACCCAATCTTTAAGGCCTGAGGTCATTGTTCTTTTGCTTTGGTTTTGTGGTCCTGGGGATTGAGATGCTCTTTTTAATTTTTTAAAATTTTAATATATTAGCTATATCCCCAGCCCTTTTATATTTAAATTTGAGTCAGGATCCCACTAAACTGCCCAGGCTGGCCCAGAACTTGCTATCTTTCTGCACCAGTCTCCTGAGTAACGTGGATTGTAGGCATACACCAACCATTGCTCCCAGTTCTAACTTCATTATTTTCATGTGGATATCTGATTTTCCAACGCCATATGTGGAAAAGAGATTCCTTTGTCCGTTATTGGTTTTGGCACTTTTGTTGAAACCCTTGGCCCATGTGCAGTGGTTTGTGTTTGTGCCCTCTGTTATCTTCCACTGGTGCAGGTACTTTGCTCTTTTGTGCATGGTAGGGGGGCAGGATCTTGTGCTTCACTTCCTAGGCAAGTGCTGCTCCACAGAAATGCATCACCAGTGTCCAGGGGTGGACTCCACTGCCAGGGAGGGACCCAGCATTTCTCTTTCTAAGCCTGCCGCAGGAATACCAGTGCCAGAGTGGGAAGCCTTACATGTTGTGTGTTTAGTTAAGCAATTCCCAAAGGTAGGAAAGACCAACTAGTGGAGAGCTGCTCAGGTACAGGTTGGGGAAATCCAACAGACCAAATCCTTGCCAATGCCTGTGCAGCCTTGCACATTTGTCTTTCAAGACCTTTTGCCCTTATCACCTGCTGTGAATTCTTGATGTGTGAGTGTCTTCATTATTGAAGTATATTCCTAATGTAGTCTGTTCACCTGTCTTGGTTGCTATGTACTTTTTTTTTTTTTTTTTTTGGTACCGGGGATTGAACTCCGGTCCTTGTGCTTGCGAGGCAGGCGCCAGAACCACTGAGCTAAATCCCTGGCCCTGGTTGCTATGTACTTTTGCCAGACATACATCTTGAAAATTTTTTTCTGTACCATATACTTGTTGTTGTTTTTTTAACCATTTACTTGTTTGCTTATTTGGTACAGGTAATAAATTAAAAAGGCATAAAGTTAAAACAAAAATCACAGAGATGAAACAGTGAACAGTGGAAAGTCCCTTCTCACTTCGTCCTCTAGCTTTCTTCTCTGATGTCAGGACCTTTTTGATCAGTTCTTCCTTTTTTTCCTCTGTTATTTCTTCTTTTTCTTTTTAAGACAGGGTCTCACAGTGTAGCCCAGGCTGGCCTCGAAGTCACAGTGATCCTCCTGCCTCAGCCTCCTTAGTGCTGGGACTATGGGTGTGTGCCACCACGCCCGGCTTCCTCTGTTATTTCTTATTTCAGAGCAGTTCTAAATTTACAAAAATATTTCAAATATTGGATATACCTCACACAAAATTAAACCTACAATGACAATTTATATTAGTCTCGTATATTTATTACAAGTAATGCCCCAATATTGGTACATTATTATTAACTAAAGTTCGTTCTTGATTCAGATATATTCATTTTCTCTAAAATTTTCTATTCTGGAATGTAATCCAGGGTATCACATTACATTTAGTTACCCCCATGTCTCATGTCTCATGTCTCAGTTCACCCTGGCTATGCCAATTGCTCAGGCTTGCTTTATTTATTTATTTATTTATTTATTTTTGGTACCGGGGAACGAAGTCAGGATCTTGAGCTTGCGAGGCAGGCAGTGGAACCACTGAGCTAAATCCCTGGCCCTCAGGCTTTATTTTTTATGCTTTTATCCATTGTAATTACTGGTTAGATGATTGTAAAAATCTCTTTCACTAAGGATTTTAAAACACTCCTCTGTAATTCAGATAGCAGAAAATTCATGCTTTTTACATTCTTTTTCTGTGGTGCTAGGTATTAAACTCTAACCTGGCAAGCTCTACCCCTCAGCTACATGTCCAGGCTGGAATTCATACTTTTAAATCACACAATTCAGTCTGGTTTAGAATATGAGCAGTGTTTTTCGAACCATCCTCATAACTGGGCTTGGTGACACATACCTGTAATTCCAGCATTCTGGACACTGAAGCAGGAGAGTCACCATGAGTGCAAGGCCAGCTTTGGCTATATAGTGAGACCTTGTCTCCAAAAAAAAAAAAGAAAAGAAAAGAAAGGAAAATCACCTTATTAGCAATCACTCCTTATTCTTTTTCCACTCCCTAAGAATCATAACAGCACTTTCTGACTTTCTGTCTGTATGGGCCAACCTATTCTAAACATTTCATATGAAGGGACTCAGATAACATGTGATCTTGGGGTTTGCAGTTTTCGCTTAGGGCATGTGTTCATAATAGTACATTTGTGTTGTAGCATAAATCATTTATTTTTATGGCTGAATGATACTGTATTACCCAAATACAACAAACTATTTACCCTTTTATCAGTTCATGAATCACTTAGGTGTTTCTCCTTTTTTGGTACTGGGGATCGAACTTAGGTCCTTGTGCTGCCAAGGCAGGCAGCAGAACCACTGAGCTAAATCCCTGGCCCCTGTTTCTACTTTTTGATAATTATGAATAGGGCTTCTCTGAAAGTTCATGTACATGTTTTTGCCTGGATGTAATTTTTCTTTTCATTTGGGGATATAGTTAGGTTATGAATTATAGTTTTTCTGGTAACTTAATGATTATATTTTTAGTTTTGCCAAACTCTATTTTAAAGTAGATGTACTATTTTACAATTCTTTTTTTTTTTTTTTTTTGGTACTGGGGATTGAACTCAAGACCTTGTGCTTGCAAGGCAGGCGCCAGAACCAGTGAGCTAAATCCCCGGCCAAAGTAAGATTCTGATTCATGTATCAATGGGAATATGTTTGTTTACTTGTTTGGTACCAGGGATCAAACTCAGGACCTTGCACCTGCAAGGCAGGCACCGGAACCACTGAGCTAAATCCCTGGCCCTATTTTACAATTCTTTTATCATGTATGAAGCTTCAATTTCCAGTTTCCTCCACAATATACAATATCTCTCTCTCTCTCTCTAACTCTTTTTCTCTATGTCTGTCTCTCTCTTCTCTGTATTGTTCTGTGGCTGAGACTAGAACCCAAGGTCCTATGCATGGTACAGAAGTATGCTAAATGCACAGGGCATGGTGGTGCCCATGAGGCTAGAGCAGGCTACAGAGTGAATTCAAGGCCAGCCTGAACTATATAGTGAAACCCTGTCTCAAAACCCACAAAGAAGCCAGGAGTGTTGGCCCATGCCTGTAATCCAGCACTCAGGAGGTTAAGGCAATAGGATTTCTGCAAGTTCGAGACCATCCTGAACTACATGGCAAGACTCGGTCTCAAATAGAACAAAACAACAACAACAAAAACCCACAAAGAAAAACAAAAACCCATAAAGAAAAACAAAAAGACAGAGAGGTTGGCTAAACTCTTTGCCCCTAGGTCCCTGCAATGTCTTTTTGAATTCAAGCCTAGGAGCATCTCACTGTGCTTTTCATCTGTGTTTCCCTAAAGGACCTAAAAAGGGTGGTGTGTATCTTCTCTTGGGCTAATTAGCCATTTGTAAAACTTTTCTTTTTTTTTTGAGACCAGGTCTTGGTGTGTAAATCAGGGTGGCCTCAAATTCCTGGCTGGGATTAGAGGTAAACCCACAGTTAAATGGTTAAATTCCTTCTTTCAGGGGGCCGTCAGACCTAGTCCTTGGTCTTGAGGTCATTGTTCTTTTGTTTTGGGTTTGTGGTACTGGGGATTGGCCGGATATTTGTCACGCTTTTGTTCTGATAGCTGGTTATTTAAATTCAGTGATCATTAAAAAACAGGAAGTCTTTTTGAGTTTGAGAATTCTTTGCATATTCTGGATATGAATAGTACTATGGTCTAAGAGCTTTATAAGTAGCAAATACTTTCTCCCATCCTGATTTTTGTCTTTTTAATTCCTTAATAATGTCCTTTGAAGCACAAGTGCTTTTATTTCCCTTTTCTTTTTGGGGAAGGTTCACTATGTATAGTTTGCTTTGGCTGGCCAGGAGTGCACTGTGTAGCCCAAGCTGGTCTCTAACCCTCAGTGTGCCTCCTGCCGCAGCCTCCAGAGTGCTGTAGATTATAGGCATGCACCAGCGTACTTGGCAAGCACAACTTCTCTTATAATTATGATGAAATCAGGCTTTTTATTATTTTCGGTTGCTTGTGTCTAAGAAATCATTGTCTCATCTAAGTTTTCAACAATATACTTTCTAGTTTCAGCGATTTATATTTTAAGCTCTTTAGGTAAGATTCATTTAAAAAGTCACTGTTGTATATTTTTGGATGCAGGGGTTCTGATCAGTTTGCAAATTCTCCAGTCTCAATTCTGTAGAGACAGTTTTATTCCAGATTGGTATCCTTTAAGCTCATCTCCTTAAGAGTCTGGCCCAAAGGTAAAATGTTAATATCAGGTTTGACCTGGTCCTGAAATGGTTGATGAATATGCTCTTTAATTCCAAGCTTCAGTTTGACAAGATACAAAATCCACAACAAAACAGGCAGCCGATGCAGGTAATGTCTCTGCAGGCAAAAGCCATGCTATCTCGGAGCAGATGGAACAGAACACAGGATGGAATATTCTCAACATAGAGATAACAACTACAAAGTACAGCATCTTTTCAATGCCAGGTCACTTGAAAATATCCATGTATCTGCCTTGATCTCTGCATGGACCTGGACCACAAATATTTGCTCTAATCCCTATATGTGATAGGCGTGCCAGATCGCTTTTCCAGCACCCTATAAAGCTTCCTGCCTTTTCTTTGTTCGGGGCTGACAGCCTCTTACTTGGCGTCAGTCCACCTCTGCCGAGGTGAATAACCTGTACCTCTTTGCTTTCACTAGCCTGCTTGGGTGGTCTCATTCTGCCACCAGTTTACACTGCCACCAGTTTCTGTTACAGTTTACTTGGGAAATAATTGAATGATTGGAGGATACAGCACGATCTAGCATTATTTTTATGGCAAAATTTACTGGCAGAATCTCATTTTCTGTATTTTTTTACTCTCCAGTTGAAGACCAGCATGAACTACATAGTAAGATCCTGATTCAAAAAGAAAAAGAAAAGTAAAAAGAAAAACGGGCTTGTTATTTGACATAAGTTTTTCTCTTTGAGATCAGTGAAGCAGATGGCAGCTGACTTTGGATTGGGTGTAAGGCTCAGAGAGAATCCATCGTGCCTTTTTTGGTATCCAAAGAACAGTTCTTTTTTCCTTTTTTTTGGTACCGGGGATCAAACTCGGGACCTTGCACTTTCAAGACAGGTGCTGGAACCACTGAGCTAACCCCCAGGCCCCAAGACCAGTTCTTAATTCAGTAGAACACACAGGAGATTATAAGGAGGGCAATCAAAATTCCAAAAGGGAGAACAAAAAGTGTGGAAGATAGGTAGAAAACATAAGATAAGTAGATTAAAGTTGAGAATTAAATATAGTTTTATTAAGATAGTACTTACGTTTTTTGTTTTTTTCTTTGGTACTGGGATCGAACTTGGGACCTTGTGCACTTGAGAGTCAGGCGGCACCGGAACCACTGAGCTAAATCCCCGGCCCAGTACTTACGTTTTAATTGCAAAAAGATTTCGTGATCAGTGAAAAGGTTCAAAGCCCTAACATGAAGTAAAATGAAGAAACGATTCTCAAGTCACAGCCAAGGAAAACCAAAGAGGCATGACTGTAATGGGCAGCATGTGTAATGTGTGGAACCTTGCAATGGAAAAGGGACATTAGGGAAAATCTGAGGAAATCTGAGTAAGACATGGAGATTAGTGCACAACAGTGGTAACAATAACAAGTATGTATGCAGTTCTCACTCCCGGGGGGAAGATCCATTGTAGTAGTCAGTTCCAATTTTGAGAGCTAACACATAGAAAGTGCTGACAGTATATAGAAGGCCCTGTTCTAAGTTTATCATTTTTTTCTTTCTTTTTAATTTTTAAAATTTTATACCATTCCCCCAAAGTCCCGTCTAAATTTATCAACTCATTTCTCATAAAATTGTATGATATAGACACAATCTCTTAAGTTTTACAGAGGAGGAAAACGCTGAAGAGAACGCTGAGTAACCTGCCCATGGTAACAGTGCGGCCTCGCATCATAGAATTTGAATCAAAGGAGTCTCATTGTAAGATTTGCATCATTACAGAGGTGAGTATCTTTCATAATGTTTTCAACATACTAACAAACATTTACATAATTCGCTTTCAAAGTTTAATTTCACGTTTTACTTTCTACTGGCTCCCGAGATCAGAGTAAACTGTCCATGTTACTCTATGAAAATGTAAAAATGAACTGCTAGAAACTGAAGTATTTTCGCAAATCAAAAACCACTGCATACTGACATGTTTTTGGGGAGTGAGATCGAACCCAGGGCCTCATTTTGTCTAGGAAGCACTTTACCCCTGACCTACGTCACCCACATCGATACAGCTGGGCGCATGCGCACTATAAAGCGCGCGCACGCGCAGAGGGTTCTGCAGTGCGGCAGTGAGCAGTTCGCAGAGGCGGGGACGGGCGATGCCTGGCAGCGAGCAGTGAGGAGCGGGCAGCGGCGCGATGGAGCGAGCCAGGTGTGTGCGCGCGGGTCGTAACCCGGAAATTCGCGTCCGTGCAGGCCACAGTCTGCCTTTTCCACCTTGGAGGACTCGGGTGAACTATGTATGGTTCTCCCGGAGCGGCCGGATCCTTGCCGCAGTGGCGAGGCCGCCTCGTGCCGCCTGTGGGTCTCTGGCGACAGGGCTTGGCTCGGTGGGCCTTTGTCCTTTGGTCTGAAGTGGTCTCAGTGGGCACAGGGTGCCCCGAGTATGGGCTTCAGGAGTAGAAGGTCTGCGGGGACGGGTCCCCAGAATGGCCCGGCGTTGGGGTGACCCGCGCGCCGTCCAGCACGTGAGCCAGGCTGAGCCGGCCTGGTCGTGGTGGTTCTGGGGGTTACGTGTGGGGAGGATGGCCGGCGGGCCAGTGCGGGCGCGGGGTCCCGCTGCGGGCAGAGCGGGAGCACAGGGGCGCAGGGCTGTGGGGTGCTGGCCCGGGGTCTCCCGCGAGCTGGTAGCGGGGCTCTTTGCCTCTAGGTCTTGCCGGTTGTGTCATTTGCGCTCCCTGCAGAAGAGATGTAGGGAATGATGGGTTTGATTCCTGCTTCTGTTTTATTTTATGCCTGTGGGGTCCCTCTCCTCGGTGGCTGTTGTATAAGATTGAGACCAGGCTGACGCCCCAGGATGGTCGGTCCCCATCGGTCGCCACCACCCCCCTTTCCGGTGGTTAGAGTCGCGTCACTGACCGCCGCCTCAGGCTGGCGCGGCCTCGCAACTGCGTCTGTGCCATTGTGTGGCCCGGGAAGATGGCGGCTGCTGCAGCACCACTTCTTTGCGCAGGCGCAGATGGCCCGACCCCTCCTCAAGGATGAAGGGCAGTGGACATGGTTTTCGTAGGTCTGTGCATATATGTTCTGCTGGTACTTCAGCCGCACCCTGTCCACGTGGGCAGTGTTTAGGAGACTGCAGTTCTAGGGTGGTTGTCAGCCGCTTCCGCAAAGTGATGTAGGGGGTTAGATGCAAGGGCAGCAGGCGTGGCAGGATGGCAGCCACCTGTCTGGCACGGTGGAACAGACAGGGGTTGTATGTGGGAGGTGGTGGTGGCAGGCATCCCCTGCACCTGAGCAAGGACAACAGATGCTGTTCATCCCCTTCCCCACTGTTTCTTACCGAAGAGGAGGGAAGGAGACAGTTTGGTGCAGGCTTTATCCAGCTCTTCTGGCTGTAGCCCACTCCCCACATTGCCCAACTGGAGGACAGGACCCTAATGAGAAAGCGGCCATGGGTGTGTCCACTTCTACCTGCAGAGCGTGACGAGTGTCCTCTGCCCTGCTTTTCTGCTCTTGGGTTATTGTCTGGTGGTGGGTCTGCTGATCATCAAAGGTGCTGCCAACCCATATCTGCTGTGCAGCTTCAGGCACTCGTGGTCACTTACAGATGTTGTAAAGCTGTATCCAAAACTGCTTTTCATTTTGGAATTTTCTTTTTTATCTTAATTACACACAGTCCAATTCTTCATTTTCAAAGCAGCTTCATTAACTCCTTATGTACTGTAACTCCCCCGTCACACATAGGCTCTGATTTCTCCTTTCCATATGGGGTAATTTCAAAGTTGTATTGCATTATTAAAGTTTCTAGTAGCCTTAATTTCTTAATATCACATTCTGACTCCACTAGTGTGGTGATTTTCTTCAACTAGAGACTATCAGTGTGCAATCCCTACCATGTTGAGGGCCATGCCATGACTGGTCTTCTGGAATCCGAGGTGTTGATGCTGTTGTTTTTGTTGAGAATAAATGCCAGAAAAGGTCAATGAATCTTACTGGTCAGGGAGTGTGCTTGGGTATAGAATTACTGCTGTAACTGTTGTTTTTACTTGCAGTTTTAAATTACTGCTTCTGATCATTTTTTTCTCTTGTTATTTATGTCTGTTGGTTTTAGAACAAGGGATCTTAATATGTCCCTTAATAATAAAAATTCTTTGAAACTTTATAAATTTATTTACTTAGAATTCATCACAGGCACTAAGATATTTCAGATAGAAATTACTGATGACGCTTCTTCTACCTTGTTTCCCCATTTAGGAACAGTGGATCCAGTCCCCAGTATCTAGTAAAATGATGGCAAACTGCAAAATGTGTTCTTATCCCCTACCTGGGGGTGGAAACCGCTTCTATTAAGCATGTGTGCATCATCCTTGTCATCCGGGCATACCCATTGCAAGCTGAAGCACATGACTGTTTCCCACGCTTGGGAGCACAGGGCAGCCATCTTTCACTTACTGTTCCGGAGCAGAAATCGCAGTTATTTATTCCTTTGTGATTAAAATCAAAATCATAACAGAAAACCCCACACAGCTATTAGAATATTTCTTGAAAGAGTTGTAACCTACCTGTAAAAACTAATTACAATTAATTTGTTTTTGCCAGTATCCCAAAGTATTGCATGTTTACTCTCACATGTTAAAACTAGGAAGAAATGGGGCCGGGGAATTAGCTCAGTGGTTCCACTGCCTGCCTCACAAATGCAAGGACCCAAGTTTGATCCCCGGTACCAAAAAAAAACCAAAAACAAAACAAAACTAAGAAGAAATAAAAAAAAGATGAAAATGGGAGGGCAACTAATATAAAAGGGGAAGGGTGCAAGTAGGATTGGGGGTAAAAAGGGTGTTAGGGAGTTTGGATAGCATTAAATAAGTTATATACATATGTAGAAATGCCACAATGAAACCCATTAATTTCTACAGATTATATGTGCAAATACTTAAATAAAAACTTATCTTAATTGTGTGGATACTTGGGACATGTATGTGCTTGCATCTTTGAATGAAATGCTAGAAAAATGTGTGTCATATGGGAAGTTTATCTTACCAAGTTGCTGTTGAACATTATGAAGTGTAGTTTTCACTAAATGTCTATACTTCGTAGCTCTCTTACCCCTTTTCACCTTTATTTTTTCTATTTATTTGATTCAATTCAAATTGATTATTTTGTCTATACTTGTGTAAGATACCATAAATCCTTAAAGTAGGAAAATCAATACCGGTTCTTTGAAAAAAAATTTTTGTGGCACTTTGGGCATTAAAGATCTCATGGTCTTGTGCATAATAGGTAAACCCTCCTCCATTGCAGTTACATTGTCAGCCTTGATTTAATTAATCTTTAGAGGTAAATAAAATTCTTTTTCCAAAGTGACATATCAAGAAGTAGAACATAGAACTTTATGAAATTCTCAGTTATGCAGAATATTGTTGAAAAGAAACCTGCTAGTTAGTATTGAATATCATTTCATGAACTAGTAGTACCCAAAGCCAAGGCCGAAGGCATTAGAACAGAATAATAATGATTTATTTAGGAAGACAGTTCTAAGGGATAGCCCAAGTATTTCTTCCAAGCTGCTAACCCTGGGTAGTAATTCTCATCTGTAATGTATTTTTTGGAGATCTCTAAAAGGTATGCCCAAGCAGAAACTCTGGACTTTATTTGTTGTAAGAATTTTTTCAAGTGTAGTGCAGGTAGGATTCTAGAAATGAGAACATTCTAAGGATGGTCCCTAAATATAATGGTGAATATCCTTATGAATGACATAATAGGACCAGGGACAAAGTGAGGAAGAGTTCATGTGCAAATTGCAAGGGAACCACACAAGTCCAGTTTCTTCAGTTACTTGTAATTTAGATGTATGTTTCAAAGCAGGCCTAGTAACTGTCATGTTATTCTCCAGGAAGAGGAGGGAGCCAAATGGCAGATGACTTGGTTGGATGTGAGGCCTGAGGAGCCAATCAGACCTTCTCTGCAGTCCAAATACCACTTTATTTCTTCTGTTTTTATTTCATTTATTTGTTTATTTTGTATTAGTACCTGTTAACATTTCGTATAGCATTGTCTTAGATGAGAAACCCAAAATGTAAATAAAGAGCAAAAACGAGATAATAGGAAGCAGGGAGATGGTTTTCAAATAAAAAGAGGAACAAGATGGAGTTGGAGGCAGTGGGAGAAGGGAGAGGGAAGGAGGTAAATTGAAGAATTGAAGAAAAAGTTGAAATAGCTTTTGCAAATGTAAATGGGAACCAAAGTTGGAGGGAGCAGGGACCAATGGCAGGAGAAGGGGATAAAAAGAATTAAAAGGTGTTATCCACAGTACAGTCCCCACAAAGACTACTTCTTTTTCTTGTTTTTGTTTTGTTATTTTGTTAGAAATGTTTGCCGTATGTAATGATTACATTTATCATGGAGAGTTGGCGTGTAGACATTCTACTTTATCTCCTGCTCCTCCTTTTAAAAAAATTTTATTTTATTTTATTTCAGTTTCCTCGCCCTTCCTTTTCTGCTCCTTTCGACTCTTGGGCCCTTTGCATTTGCAGAAGCTCGGTTTTCATCATATTAAAGATGTGTTAGATCGCAGATTGCTGTGCTGCAGTGCGGCGCATGCGCAGACTCTGCGGTGTGGCCAGGCCGGCCCGGCCCGGCAAGGCCTGGCGGCAAGCGGCGGGTGAGTGGCAGGCCAAGCGCGGCATCATGGGGCGAGCCGGCTGTGTGAGCGCGCGGGTCGTAACCTGAAAATTTGCGTCTGCAGCCCGCAGTCCACCTTGTAGGACTTTCGGTGTTGGTGAAAGCAACCCTGGGCGTGATCTGTTTCCGCAGAAACGGGTCTGCAGTCACGTGCTACGGTGTCGTTGCCGCATCGTGCCGCATCCAGATCTGTGTCGCAGCAGGTCTTGACTCACGTGGACCTTGTCCTCCAGCCTGAGGTCGTTTCTGAGGGTGTTGGTTGGGGTCCAGATGGAGGTTCCAAGGGAGGTGTGTAGGGTGGGTACAGGGAGAGCTCGGTTTTGCAGCGGAGGTAAAGTTGGAGGTTCTGGGCCCCCACGTTGCTGACGTTAGCGGTGAGTGCTAAGTGCATGGATGGCCACACCCTCCTAGGCTGGCAGCCTTGAGGTAACTGCAGGGTAGGGTGGTTGACAGACCTACTCCCTTCTGCGCAGTTCCAGAGGGTTAAGCTTGCTACATGCGCAGGTGCTAGGTCAAGTCCTCTGCCTCTGCCTGTGTCACAGTGGAGCTTATGGTGGAGCAGGCCTGAGACCTGCAGGGGGTGGCAGGCTTCCCCCGCACCTCGTTGGGCAGCAGCCTCTGCTGGTCCTGTTCTGCCCTCTTCCTCGCAGTTTGTAGAGGAAGGGAGGGAAGGAGGTGCCCTCATCATGCTGGACACCTAGCTGTCCAGGCTGCGGCTATCTCCTCCCAGAGCAGGAATGGAGGATGGAATCTTAATGACCCCCACAGCATGGTGGAGACTTGTGGCCTGCTCTTCTGTTCTGGGGTTATTGTTAGGTGGAGGGTTGCAGGTGATTCAGGGTCGTGCGGGATGGGCGATGGTAGGTATACTAACAAATCATCATTACTTTAGTTTCCCTTCCCTCCCCCGGCTCCCAGTTCCCTGGCCTGACCTGAGGCCAAGGGAGGGTAGGGTGGAGCAAGCAGCTCACCTTGGGACAGCAGGGAGAGTCACTTTGGGTAATTTTTGTAGTTGGAGCTGAGGTAAAAATTGGACAAGAAAGAATAATTAACCAAATTTGTCTTTTTTCTTTTAATCAATTTTTGTCCTCATGTAATGTAGGCAGTCTAGTACATCTGGCTGTCCTGAGTTACAATGAAAAAATGTAATTCTAGGGGCCAGGGATTTAGTCCGGTGGTTCTGCCTGTCTCACAAGCACAAGGACCCGAGTTCGATCCCTGGTACCAACAACAACCAAAAAAATGTAATTCTGGGAAGCTGGAAAAGCTTTGTTCTTGTTTTCTTTCTTTTTTTCTTTCCTTTCTTTTTGGAGTTTTAAAAAAATTGTTTTGTGTCTCTCAGTGACCTCAAATTGAAAATCATTCTGTTCTTCAGCCTACCAATTTCAAGTAGTTTGAAAAATCGCAAAATCCCAGTGTTGTTTTGGGCAGCACTGGAGATTAAATCCCTCTGAGGTACATCCCCAGCTTTTTTTGTATTATTTTGAGTTTCCCAGGCTAGTTGGGAAATTGCTATCGCCCGTTTCAGCCTCCCTAAGTAGTTTTAATTACTCGCCAGTCCAAAGCCACCACTCTTGGCCGAGATTCTGGAGGTTTTCATTTGATATTTATCATTTACCTGTTTTTTTTTCTAAATTGTATGGTGATATTGATTGCTTCAAACATATTTTGGTTTAATTTCTGATCTTCTGAT
Organism: Heterocephalus glaber; assembly: GCF_000247695.1. Next base: position 87,004 of record NW_004624768.1, on the reverse strand, counting down.
TATCTACAAACTTTTTTAAAATATCTACAAACTTTTTAATTCCATTCCACCCTTTTGTATTCAGTATGAATGGGTTAAGGATCTGGTAATTGCAGGTCTCTTTAGAAAGGCCTCCCTCATTCCACTTCAAGGCCTCACAAGCTTCAAGGTCTCTCCTGTCCAGTGAATAATTGGCTCACCACTTAGTTCTTCTCAAGGTGGGGAATGTGAGCCACTTCTGTGACTTGGGACAAAGCTTAGTCCCTTATGTTGCATGACTTTTTGTTAAGGCCCTTAGTGTATCCTTTCTGCTTCGTTATTTTGAAATGAAGTTACCAAAGTCTCTCAACAGAGGCTTGATTCTGGAGTAATGAGAAATAGCTTAGCTTTAAAAATGTAATTAAAAGTTTTAACTTCATGAGAGTTTGCAAATGGTTCCTGCAGTTCCTCACATGGCTGCCACAAGTGAGTAATTTGATTGTTTCCCAGAGCAGCCATTTTGTGAGCTGTTCTGCCGATCTCAACATGGAGGCGTCTCCGTCCCCTGCCTGCGTTGATAACTTTGTGCTTAGTCAGTCTTTGTCTCTTGTTTTGTAAAATCTGAAGAAAGCAGTATTTGCATGAGAATTTTTGTTAGGTATTTTGTGATTTAATTTTTATGTTCTATTATTCCACTATAAAATTATTAAATGATGACCTAAAAATATTTTCCCAAACCAGTTTTGAAGTCAGCTTATTGGACATTCCTATTGTTTGAAGTGTAAAGATCTAACATTTTAATTTTACTTAGTTTTGATCTGTGGATTATTTTAATAATCCATTACATTTTAGCACAGTGGCACACGGCTGTGATCCCAGCACTCTGGAGGCTGAGGCAGGAGGATCACAACTAGTTTGAGGCCATAGTTAAAGGAATACATAGTGAGACCTTGTCTCTAAATAACTATTCATTTTATTTTAGATTTCTAAATCTAACCTTTAAGTAGTTTCATAAATTGGTGAAGTCTGTTAAAAACATCTCTTTTTTTAAATTCAGGGATCGCTTACACCTGAGAAGAACTACAGAGCAGCACGTGCCAGAGGTAGAAGTCCAAGTGAAACGTAGAAGGACAGCCTCCTTGAGCAACCAAGAGTGAGTACGATCTGGTCCAGAAACATTTTGCTCAGAATCCAAAATAGTGCGCAGTTGAAGAGAGTAAAATGCACCTAATTAATGGAAGAAGCACATACATGTAATACAGAAGATTTATTCATTTCTTTCATTTTCGGACAGGGTCTTGCATATAGTTCAGGCTGGCCTTGAACTCCTCAGTATATAGCCCATGCTGGCCTCGAACTTGTGACAATCCTCCTGCCTCTGCCTTCTAAGTGTTGAGATTACAGGCATGTGCCACCATGCCCAGCTCCAGAAGATGTATTAAAAGAATGAAATCATCTTTATATTTTCCTAACTCAACATGATTTTAGTGTGTTTCCTTTATATATATCTTGATGAGTTTTCACTCTGCCTTTATAAAATTCTGTATTTATCTTTAAGTGTATGAATATTTAAATTATTTGTTTTCTTCATGTTATTAAATTAGTTTGTGTTGTCAAATGTTCAGTGCATTGAAGAAATGTCATTGTATATATTTGTTCTTTTCAAATTTAAAGGTACTAATAATGCATAAGTCTCAGAAAATTAAGTCTGATCTTAGAGCCGCCACCAGCTTATTTCCTCTGCTTCCCCAGAGCTAATCCTTAGGTACTTGTTCTCCAACTTTTCAGGCCTTCTTTGTCCACATGTAATATTTACATACTTGCATAAGGGGAGAGAAAAGAAGATGGGATACACATGTGTAATATTTTAGTTGTGTTGTTTGCTTGACACTGACTCTTGTGTTGTTTTCTGACAGTGCTCTCAAAACTCATTTCCATTTCAGTGCCTATAAACTTGCTTTATGTTACAGATTGCAGAGTATGAGTAGTATATAATTTACTTTAATCAGCCTACTTGGTGATTAATTTTGTTTGCAGTTTTTGGCTATTAACAGGGATGATAAGAACACTAGTGCTGAATAAAGTGTATTAATACTAATTTTATTTCCTCAAATCTACAGACACTTTTAATTTGTAGAAAGTGGTTAGCATCTTTGTCTTACTTAATTACTAGCTCATTGTGAAAATTTTTGAAGGTTTGCACATTTTAAACTGCTTTTTGAAGGTAAGATTTTCCCCTTTTCCCCTCTTATTTAGTATTTTTAACACTTTAGAGTTTTTGTTGTTGTTGTTGTTTGTGGTACCAGGATTGAACTCAGGACCTTGCACCATTGAGCTAAATTCCCTGCCCCATGTTGGGGAGTACATTAGTAGGTGAAGATCCATCCAGTTCCTTGTGCTTAGCCTCAACAAGTAGGTTAATTGACAACTGATCTTATCTTCATCTTGTTTTCTGATGAGGTAAGCCTTCAGGTATCTTTTTGTCCAAATTAGTGGAAACATTGTGATGATTTTGAAGAAGTCACTTGAGTTCACCTGATTTCCACTGTGTATATTTGTGTGAATACTGTAGTGTCCTAGTTTGGGACAGATAAGAGATAAGTGTTGTTTTAGGCAAATAGTACAGTTTTCCCAGTTGTCTCTCTTCAGAGTCAGTAGATAATAAAAAAGTATAAGCAAGAATGATTGGCCCTGCCATGGTTCATAAGCTCAAGATTTTAGGAGTGGGACACTTAAAAGTCATATTGGATGTGTTGAAGTATGAGTGTTCATTAATATTTGTCTATCTCTGATGATCTCCCAAACAATAAGCATTAGGAATTAATTTCCCTGAAGAGCTTTTTGCATACCAGTCCTAAATAATTAAAAGTAATATCTTCTGAAAAGCTCCAAACAAAATTGAGTGAAAAACAAGATGGAAACAGATTAAGTATAATAGAAATTCACTTTTCACTCCTGGAATTGATGCTTTTTTTGTCTTCCAGCACATCTGTCCCCAAGGCAGTTCTCTTTTGGGGTGTTGGACATTATCCTCCCTGTCCCTGGATGAATTGAGTTTGAGGAAGATTGTAAATTGTGGATGGAGAGTCATCTTAGTCTTTGTACAACTTGAAATGTCTTTCCATATTAATATCCTGGATTTTATGAATTTAATCCTGTGTAGGCTACATTTTACTTCTCAATGTTACCATAATATTTGGATTCCAGGTTTAAATCTAGAAGGGGATACTAGAATAGCAAATTTTATTAAATCAATTTTTTTATCCCCCCGGTACTCGGGATTGAATTTAGGACCTTGTGCTTGTGAGGCAGGCTTGGTGCCACTGAGCTAAATCCCTGGCCCTCTTTTTTTCTTTTGGTACCAGGGATCCAACTCGGGACCTTCTGCTTACAAGGCAGACACCGGAACCATTGAGCTAAATTCCTGGCTCTATTCCTGGCCCTCTTAAATCAAATTTTACCTTTTTCTGAAACAGTTTTGAGAATTTTGTTAGATTTAATAGTTGGATGCCTTTTACTAACAAAGAAAATGGAATTGAGAATAGCCAAATTAAGTTTATGATTTAGGTCTGAGAATGTAGCTCACTGGGAGAGTAGTTAGTCTACCATGCTGGGTTTAATTCCTAGCATACCCCCCTCCAATTTTACACACACACACACACACACACACACACACACACACACACACGTGGGCCTTATGCATATTAGACAAGTGATGTATCACTGAATTATATCCCCAGCCATAGTTTTATTATAAAGGCTACAAATCAACCTCTAAGGAAAGGTCTAGTAGGTTCAGCAAAACTCTGGATATCAAGGGTTTTTTTGTTTGTTTCATTATGTAGATGAAATCAAATCATTTGCAATGTGACTGAATTCATCTTACAGCTCCCTTTTCCTCCTGGGAAATGAGAATGAAATCCTTATCCCCCTAACTTTGTGCTTGGCCTTTTGTGTCCTGACTAGCTCCCACCCTGAGTACCCTCAATAGCACACACTTCGGTCTGACCCAAATTCCAAAGATTTAGAGATGATCTCTGAGGAATCAGGGAAAAAGACCAGTTAAAGTCTTTATTATACAAGAGCACGTTGAAAACTCATTGAAAGCTGCAAGAAAAAGTAGAAAATGTACCCATTTCTAAAGCTAGCTACTGTTGATTATTGTCACATTTTATTTTTTTCCTTAATCCAGAAGGACAGAATTGCTGTTGTTTCCCCTCCCATTCCAGGCTTGTCCTCTTGGGTAGAAAACAAATTTTCTACATCTCTTCTCAACATCATCATATTTACAGCCTGATTATTATTATTGCTATTATTATTGTTTTTAAAATTTTTTTTCTTTTTATTGGTACCGGGGATCGAACTCAGGACCTTGTGCTTGCGAGGCAGGTGGTGAAACCACCGAGCTAAATCCCTGGCCATATTGGTTTTTTTTGACACAGAGCCTCCCTATGTAATTTAGGCTGGCCTTGAACTCAGATGGCCCAGGTAGACCTCAAATTGTTGAAATCCTCCCACCTCAGCTTTTTGAGAGCTGGGATTAAAAGCATGTGCCACCAGGTAGGTGCACCTGATTATTGATGCTTCGGGTATGTTGAGGGCCTTCCTATAGAATTTCTTGCTTATTATGAATGATTTATGTAGTTTAAAAGCAAGAATTCTATCATTGAACCAACATTGCACCCCAAGATTTACGTAGTTTGAAAACTTACACATTCTGAACTTTAGGAGTTATTTTAGGTAGTGACTTGTAGGATCAATATAGATGACTCTTAGTGACTTACAAAAAAATCATTTAGCATATGTCACTCTATTGGACTGAAGAAAGGATTGTTTCCGTATAGGTAACGGGAATATGAATGGGTGGATGGTGGTACCAATAGTGTTTCTACAGGCATAATTGCTCTTGGATATTTAGTTAGTTGAAGATAACCGCAAGCCTGGTATGGTGGTGCGTGTCTGTAATCCCAGTTCTCTTGAGATGCAGTAAGTTGTGTAATGAGGACTCAGCAAAACCCTATCTTAAAATAAACATTAAAAAAGGGTTAGAGATATAGCTCAGTGCAAAGGCCCTGGGCTCAACCCCAGGATATCCAGACTGGGTAAGTATCCGCTCGGCACATGCACGTTTCTCTGTGCAGAGACCTGTGCTTATTTCTGTAGGCGAATGTCTTCTTCTCATATACCAATGTTGTGCTTTTGTCACAGGTGTCAGTTGTACCCGAGGCGTTCTCAGCAGCAGCAAGCTCCTGTGGTGGATTTCCAAGCGGAGCTGAGACAGGCGTTCTTAGCTGAGACCCCGAGAGGTGGTTAAAGAGTATTGGAACATTAAGGTAGCCTATTTCAACAAAAAAACATGTGAGAACTCACTCCAGAATGATCAGAAATAAATAGAATAGAGTTCTGACGTTTACTTTGTTTTTCTTTGTTTGGTTTTTAGACACAAGGTCTCGTAGTCCAGGCTGGCTTTAAACTCACTGTGTAGCATAAGCTGATCCCAAACTCATGTTAGTTCTCCTGCCTCAGTCTCCTGAGTGCTGGGGTTATAGATATTTAGCACTACACTTGGTGAGGTTTCCTTAATGATTATTATTAAAATATATTTTTCTTAAAAGTTTCACAAACCACAGCACAGTGAAAACAAACCATAAGAGTGCCACTGGGCTTGGGTACATACACATTTAGGCCCAGTTCTGGGGGAGGCTGATGCAGGAGGACCACAAATTCAGGCACAGCCTGGCCAACTTAGCAAGACCTTGTCTTAAAAAATACAGAAAATACAGAAAAGGGTTGGAGTTGTAGCTCAGTGGGAAGGGCCTAGCAATCCCTGATACCGTGGGGAAAAAAAGAAAAAAAAATTTTAGAAGCTTAATACAGTGAGCACTTTAAATAAAATGTAAACCAACGGAAATATGATCTGAATGTCCCTGCTTGGACACTTTTGTAACATGTCTGTATTACTTATCTTGGTATCACATGTATTGAAGGGGACTGTATTTATTTTATTTTGGAATGATTTGCAACTTTATATGAAAAATACTTCATTAGACAATCATTGAATATTTTAGTGAATGTTTTGTAATTACTTTTTGTGGGAGATGTCATCTTTTCTGTCCCTTTGCAAAATATCTTAGTTTTTAGTATCTTCAAAAACTAATGTGCCATGCTGGGGATTTAGCTCAGTGGTTCCACTGCCTGCCTCGCAAACTAAGGACCTGAGTTTGATTCCCAGTACCAGAAAAAAAAACAAACAAACCAAAAACTAATTGCCAGTTAACTGTATATTAGTTATTTTAGTTATAATTCACTAGGCATAACAGGCACTGTGTATATGTATAACTTTTATTAACAGCATGTTAGAGGATCTAAGTATTTCCCAGACTTAATTTAACTGATTATTTCTTATTTTGTCTTTTTTTTTTCACTTTTCTGTTTTCATTCATGTATTTATTCTTTGAATTAGCATATAATATAAAGGGCCGGGAGTGTAGCTTAATGGCACAGTGCCTACCTGGCAAGTGCGAGGGCCTGAGATCTATTCCTGGTACCCCCCCGAAAAGGAATTACCATATAACAAAGATAGTGTTCAAATTTTTTCATGCACTACAGATTTAGTTAGTCTGTACTTTATGTTGGTAAGTCACTCCTTGTTTATTTTTCATTTTTTGGTGTTTGCGATAGGGTGGGTCTCACTGTGAAGTTTAGGTCTAAACTCACGGGTGATCCTCTTGCCTCAGTCTCCCGAGTGCTAGGATGCCCACCATGCCCAGCTAGGTTACAGTATTTTTAGAAAAGTTATTCACAAATTGATTTTGATTTTGTGACTTTTCTATATGAAGAATGAATGCCTTTATTTCTGGCATATGTGTGCGCGTGTGTGTGTAAATCAAAGAGAAAGGCGTATGGGTAATTTTCTTTATTTTTGTTTTTGAAATATTGCCCCTCAACCCGAATTAAGACCTTATGGCCACAGTTTTGAGGTTAAATCTTAGGAGATAGCCTTTCTAAGAAATTCTCTCTTCCTGGGTCATTTATACCAATCGTTCTTTTAGTTGCTACATGGACTTGGTGGATTGCAAACAGACAGTGGAATTTGGTCCCTGGCTCACAGCTGCTTCCCAAAGTAAAGGCATTTTTCAGGAGAAGCTGTGTGCATTTGATGTTTTTACCCAGGGATTTTTATGGCTCTTCAGTTAAGTTCACAAATTCTTTTACAGTTCAGATACAACATTTTAATTATACATTATGATTTGCAAGTGGTACCGTGTAAGTTTTTGATACTAGGTCCTGTTTTATTCTACTCTGAAACTCTAGTTCCACCTAAATAACGCTATCATTAGGATTTCCTTAGGACAGCGGTTGGTAAAGTATATTTCATCTACTGCTTGTCTTGTGAATAACATTTATTGGAATATTAACCATGGTGGAATATATTTATATATACCATGACTACATTGGTGGTATAATGTCACTTTTGAGTGGTGTGACAGGTACAACCTTAAAATATTTAATATATTCCCTCGCTCAGCATAATTTACTGACCTTTGTTTTACAGAGCCAGTTGCAAAGAAAAAGCCAAGGTAGGGCCAGGCATGGTGGCTCTTTTCATGTAATACCAGCTACTCAAGGCTGAGACAATTCAGTACAAAATATAAAATACAAATACAAAATAGAAAAGACTGAGGTCGTAGCTCAGCTTGAGTCTCTGGATTAAATACCTAGTGCTGAAGGGGAAAAAAGCAAAAGCCAAAAACAGAAAAAGGAAAAAAAGATTGGGCTAGTTTAGGTACTCCTAATACGAAAGTTGGTGAGGAAAGGTGCTACAGAAGAGTGCTGCTGAATGATTCTTGGAATACAGGGTGGCAATGTGGAGGAGTTTATGGGGTTTACATTTCCTATACAGGTAGATGAGCTTTTAAATATTTTAACCATTGAGAACTTTCTTTTACACTCAAAATATAAAGTGCATGGCAGGAAATACAGTAAAGCACACTAAGTTGAACATCCTTACTCCAAAATCCAAAATGCTCCAGAGACTGAAACTATGTCTCTCCATTGTCTCGAGGCCAAAAGTGGAAAATTGTACACAATTAAGATTTGTTTCATGCACAAAAGTATTAAAAGTATTGTATAAAACTAACCTCAAGCTGTATGTATAAGATGGATATCACATTGGGTCTCTTCTTCAATCAGTGTATTTCATTTATATATGCCAATATTATAAAACCCAAAATGTTTGAAATCAAAAACAATCTGGTCCCCAGCATTTTGGATAAAGGATAGGCAACCTATAATTCTGGTATTTGGCATTTAAAAGTTTAGTAGAATGAGTATCCGAGTGTAGGATGTGGGATGCTAATTTGTATGACTTAATTTGTCATTTCACTTTTTAGTATGACTTAAGTGTCGAGTTATACAACTTTCTAAGCATCACAGATAGTGGTGTTTGTTATAAAAACTTATTAGACTATTTGTCTTTTTGTTTTCTTTTCCCAATTGATTGATTTTTTTAAAAATAAATTTTATTTTATCCCATTTCCCCCCTTCTCTTACGCCCCCTCCCTTCCTTATGTACAAAAGCTTGGTTTCCATTCACTCACTGGTCCCTTCCTTCCTTTCTTCCTCCTCCCTTTGTGTTTTTTATTTTTAAATTTTAATTATTTTTTTAAGGCAGGAACCCAGTATATAGTTCAGGCAGACCTTGAACTCAGCATATAGCTCAGGCTGGCCTCAAGTTTGTGGAAATCCTCCTGCCTTGGCCTCCCAAGTGCTGGAATTACAGGCATGAGCCACCACGCCTGGTCTCTTTGTGTTTCTTATTAAATAAAATTTTACAGGGAGGGGATTTAGCTCAGTGGTTCTGCCACCTGCCTCCTAAGTGCAAGGTCCTGAGTTTGTTCCCCAGTACCAAAAAAAAAAAAATCACAGTAAAGCTGTTTTATTGTGTGTGTGTGTGTGTGTGTGTGTGTGTGTGTGTGTGTGTGTGTGTTTATGTTTATGTTTCCTTGCCAGGCAGGCACTGCACCACTGAGCTACATCCCTGGCCCTTTTTTTTTTTTAAAAAAGATGGTCTCACTATATAAGTCAAGCTGGCCTTGAACTCACTGTGTAGTCCAGACTGGCTTGGAACTCACAGCAGTACTCATGCCTCAGCCTCCTGAGTGCTGGGATTATAGGAGTGCACCACTACACGTGGGTGGCTTCTTGTGGTTTTAATTTGTATTATTTTCTGGATGAATAATTTCCATTTAGTTGTATTTTCTCCTTGATAACCTTACTTTGTACATTTTCATATAGTGGGTCGCTCTAAGGTATCCTGTAATTTCAAATTTTTGCACATGTTTTGTTGTGTTTGAGACAGGATCTCACTTTGTAGCCCAGGTTGTCCCCCAACTCATGATCCTCCTTCATCAGCCTGCTGAGGGCTGGGATTGCAGGTGTGTGCCACCATGCCTGGATATCAAATTTGAACAGATTTTAATGAGCTTTCATTTATTACATGATGTTTCATTTCATGTGCTTTGGATAAGAATGATCATCTTTTATTTTGACTTAAAAGTAGGTTTTCATTTGAAGTGTAATCATGTGTAAGTTCATACAGTGTAAAAATTTGAAAACATTTGCTTTTGTGAGGAATGGCAGATTGTTCCTTTGCTTATGTGTCTTTGGTCTCAGAAGATATGCCATGACTGCCCATCCATCTGTATGATGTTGCTGCTCTTCCTGTCCTCTTCTTCATGAAACATTTTCTCCTCCTTTACCATGGAGATAAATTTTACACAGTGGTGTATTCCCTCCCTGATAATAAGGGTTCAAAATTGTGTGCCAGATTTAGGGATGACAGGTAACTGCTAAATTTCAAATCTCCTTGGGAAATCCTTTTTACTACTCCAGGAGGTGAACCCATGTTCCCAATTTCTGAGTGAAATGTATGTTTTCTCTATCCCTATAAATTGTTTTGTGTATGTCTTAAGTTACTTTCTCATCGCTAGGAAAAAATATTTGCCACTCATTTTAAAAGAGGAAAGGTTTATTTAGCCCACAGTTTGTAGAGGTTTCAGTCCATAGCAGCCTGGCTCCAAGGCTGGGTGGCAGGCAGATGGCCATTGCCGAGGAGAAACAGTTCATGGCAGGCAGGAAGCAGCAGCCATCAAGGGAAGAGGAGAGATATATAGATATAGATATATAGATATAGATATTTATATATACCTATATCTATATCTATGTGTCTTTATCTATATATCTATATATCTCCAGGCCACACCTACAGTGACCCACCTCTTCCTACCAGACTTCACCTTCTAGCATCACATCCAGCTATAAACCCATCAGTGGACTAATCCGGTGTCTCACATCCATGATCCAGTCATCCCCCAAAAGCCTCCAGCTGCTATGAGCATAAACCATAAAATTTTTATAATCAATAAGAGGTATAGTACATAAACCTATAGTCCCAGATACTGGGAGACTGAGGCAGGAGTTTCAGGCCAGCCTGGATTACATACCAAGACCATGTCTCAAAAGAAAATTGGGAGCATAAGGAAACATCTTTTCTGCATTGTACAACCATTTTGTTATGATCAAATGATATATAATTCTAGCTTTGTTTCACTTCGTTGTGATGTTTCTGCAGATTATAACCATCATTTGAATTATTTGATTTTTCACATGCTGAAATACTGTACGCTATTCAAAACTTGCCCAACGAAGGAGCTGGTAGTATAGTTTTATAGTTCCTTGACAGAGTGCTTTTCCTAGCATACGTGAGTTGCTGAGTTAAATTTACCAGCACTGTGAAAAAAATTGCCCATCCGTTTTACTTGTGTTTCTTATCTATTAAATAATAAGCAGTGGAGAACAAGCACACTGGAAATCCTTATACTGGTATTAGTACGGGTATGTTTTGTAAAGAAACAATATTTTTGCTAGGCATGGAGGTGCACGCCTGTATGTAATCCCAGCACTCAGGAGGTTGAGGCGTGAGGTCGGCTGTGAATTTGAGGCCAGCCTGGACAGTGTGGGGAACTCTTTCTCCAAAAGATGCTACTTTTACTTTTAATCCCAAGTTTTGGTGTAAAAGGAATACCGTTTAAGTTTTACTTTGCAGTGAGTGGTGGTCAGCAGGTGAAGACCCTTTATTATACTGGGTAGATTTGTCGTATGCATATTCATAATGTGGTTGGTTTTTGACGAGGAAAGTTACCTAACATCATTTCTAGGTGCTTTAGGGGAGGTAACAGCATGCAGTTGTAAACATTTATGTGGTTCAGCCAAGAAGTATGAAGTTTCAGCCAACTCAGGATAAGTTGAGACATTGATGTTAAATTTTGGGATTGGTAAACCAAGCTTTTTTTGGGGTGAGCTTCATTATTCTAACTGTGTAAAATGGAGATTAAGGTAAGGGAGTACTGAAATTTGTCACTCCTTTGGATGGATATGGGAACATGGGGAGATAAATTTTTTGAAATTATGATAGTGATTTTTTTTAAAGAAAAATACCATTTTAAAACAGTAGATTGCCGTGCAACTATAACATGTTTTCCTCTGCAGACTCCACCTGCTGTCTGTGAAACTTGTGAACACCTTGCATTGTCTCTAGGAGAACCTACATCGTACCTTTATAGCTGTCCCCTAGGTATTAAGGAACCTGAAATTTTATCATTGACGCTGGATTTGGTGGAACAGCAATCATGGTAAGATGTGCATCAACACAGAGAGGTGGAAAGCTACTTTATTTTTTAATTTTTAATTTTTATTTTTGGTACCAGGGATTGAACTCAAGCCTTTGCGGTTGTGAGGTTGGAAAGCTATTTAAAGGTCCAAAGTGTAGATGACTTGGAATGCTGAAAGAAGTTAGAAATATGGATTGTCTGTAGAGGTGGATGCTGGTTCCATTTAGTGACAAGTAGAGATCGGTGATATCCAGCATGCTGTCAGTTTTGGTCAGAAAGTTTGGAAAATGTACCGAGAGATGTCTTATGTCAGAGAAAATACAGAAATAGTTTTCAGGGCTAAGGGTGTAGCTTAATGGCAGAGAGCCTGCCTAGCATTCCTAAGGTTCCAGGTTCAGTTCACCATGCCACTGGTATAAAAGTGTAAAACAGTATTTTTTCATAGTTTTAAGGCACTATTCTGCAGACAGATGACTCTTGTGTAAGCCTGGTATACACATACCAGACTACTTGAAAAAAATCAGTGGGATTTGAGTTAATTAGCATAGAAGAATGCAGTCTGAATAGATGGTGATTATCCTAACTGCAATTCTGGGATTCTGACAATGCATTCTCATAAAGGCAAGAATTTCATAATTCCAAGGGGGTGGAAAATCGGGTATTGATTATGAGAAAACTTATAATGTTTTATGATTATTCAAAGGATCACATTAAATTAATAGAGAAGCACCAGATCTTTATTAAAATCTCAGAACTATGTGATCTGGATGAAATGTTAAGTAGTGCCTAGGGGAACAAAAATGAATGGAAGAGGAGATGCAGAAATGATGTATGGGTGTGATGGATCTGAGAGACTCTGGAGAGCTACCCTATATTGTTCTTCCAATGGGTTGACACCTGCAGATTTGATTTGAGGTAGGAATTTGTCCACAGTGTGCAAGAGTTCTGTAGGAAAGTGGTATTTAGGCGGAGATGGAGGCATTAAAATCGTAAAAGGGAGATAGGCTAGGCTGATGGATCCCTATCTGTGAAAAAATTAATCAGTTATGAAAAATTGCCTATGATTCTGAGTAGTAGCTTCTTGGGCCGAAACTTTTTCCAGTGTGTTGAGTCAGTGTGGAAGAATGGTGGAGAAAGGGACTCAAGGGAGACTTGCTTAGTTAAGGAATCTAAGTTTGTGTTGGTACAGGCTTGGTAAAGGAAACGTTAGAGTATTAGGCTCAGGTGCGCTGATGCTGCCTCCTTCCGTTTGTTTCCATCCAGACTGTGGGCAAGAGCAGCAAGATGCTGCAGCACATTGACTACCGAATGCGATGCATCCTGCAAGATGGGCGGATCTTCATTGGCACCTTTAAAGCTTTTGACAAGCATATGAATTTGATCCTCTGTGATTGTGATGAGTTTAGGAAGATCAAGTAAGTCCAGGTTGGGTGATGCGTGTTGAAGTCAGAGGGAGTGGGAATCCAAAGCCAGAGCTGACTTTATAAAGGGTGATTGAGGTTGCTGGGAAAATACGATGTGGCCAGGCTTTGGCTAAGCATAAGTCATTGCATTTATTTTTAAATTTATTTGTTTCTGTTTTTTTTCTTTACTAGATAGGGTGTCACTATGTAGTTGAGACTGGCCTCGAACTTACTGTGTAGGTCAGGCTAGCTTTGAATTCCTGGCAGTCCGCTTGCCTCAGCCTCCCAAGTGCTGGGATTATAGGCCTGTGCCACTGTACCTGGATATTTGTTTCTTTCCCTTGCAAATATTTCTTTTGACTTTTTTTGAGGGGAGGTGGGTACTGGGGATCAAACTTGGGACCTTGGGCTTGCGAGGCAGGTGGCGGAACCACTGAGCTAAATCCCGGGCCCAATGTTTCTTTTATTTTACCACAGGGTCTTACACCAAATTGCTAAGTAGGCCCTGGGTGAGCTTGAACTTGAGTTCATCCTCTCAGCCTGTTCAAAGTACTAGGGTCACAAGCAAGCACCATCATGCTCAGAAGTCACTGCATTTAAACTGTTTAATTTTTCAAAAACAATCATAGACTACTGAGGAATGGAAGTGTACTATATGACCAAAATAACAACTTTTATTTTATTTTATTTTTTTTGGTACTGGGGATTGAACTCAGGTCCTTGCGCTTGCGAAGCAGGCAGTGGAACCACTGAGCTAAATCCCCAGCCTCAAAATAACAACTTTTAAACATTACTTGGTTGCCTTCTGTGATGGTCTTTAAATCTTGGTTGAGAAAGAATCATTCTTCATGGTTGAGGAGTTGGAATACATTTAACATTTAGTTTCCTCTCTGCCTGTTTGTTTCCATTCCTCTCAGATCTGTCATCAAGATTTATTACATGATTTTAACAAATTAGCTTTCTACTTTAACATGGAAATTGACACTTGAAGTCTGTCTTAAAAGGCTTAGTCTTGACATTTGCATATATAACAAAATAATTTTATGTAATGTTTTTGTGATCAAAACACAATCATGAAAGGACTGAAGTTAAATAGCTTTACTATTTATGCATATGTTGACTGAATCTAGAGGTTTTGGGGATGGAGCAAATCTGAACTGTTTATATCAGAATATTTTTTTTGTTTGTTTGTTTGGTACCTGGGGTCGAACTTGGGACCTGGCCTTTGCGAGGCAGGCAGTAGAACCACTGAGCTAAATCCCTGGCCCAATCAGAATCTTGCTATCAGTTTTTATCTAAATTAGTACTTCTGGTGTGTGAGTAGTCTTGGGATTACTAAAATCACTAAAATTAGCTTTTGATTTATAGGCCAAAGAATGCAAAACAGCCAGAACGTGAAGAAAAGCGGGTTTTGGGTTTGGTCTTGCTGCGTGGGGAGAACTTGGTATCCATGACTGTGGAAGGCCCACCACCTAAAGATGTAAGGAGCATGCTGGACAGGACAGACAGTTTTATTTTTTTTATCAATTTGTCTTTTCTTTTTAATTGGCACATAAAGGGTAATATTTCAGTGTGTAGAAACATGGCATTATTTGAGATGACTGAAACCAAGACACAAGAGAGGCACCGTACATTTTCATTTTGTCAAGTAAAATGTTCCCAGCATTTGATGTCACGTCATGATTATCTATACTTTCAGGATTGAAGACTATTTTGATGAATTAATTCTATGTGCTGTCTACATTGTGTATGACCTAGATTATGGTTGAAGTTGCTGATTACGTTTGTCCTCAATTTTGAAAAGTATGTGCATTTTAGGAATTTGGAGGGTATCTTTGTGGTATAATTGATCGTTTTCATTAGCGTATGGTGCTGATGTGGGATAGGTGCCATGGGGAGATAGTGGGTACATCTAACTAAATAAGACTCCTAAAACTTGGAAAATGCATTTGGTTTTAAGCTATAAACTTTTTGGTTTCAGACTGGCATTGCTCGAGTACCACTTGCTGGAGCTGCAGGAGGTCCCGGGGTTGGGAGGGCAGCTGGCAGAGGTGTACCAGCTGGTGTACCAATTCCCCAGGCTCCTGCTGGATTAGCAGGCCCTGTCCGAGGAGTTGGGGGTCCATCCCAGCAGGTGAGGAACTAGGGGAGGATTTCTTTTTTCTTTTTGGCGGAGCTGGAGAGTAAACCCAGAGTCTTCATACTGAACTACACTTTCCTAGCCCTTTTTATTTAGAGACAGAGTCTTAATTACTAAGTTGCTGAGGTCAGGCTCAAACTTATGATCCTGCTACCTCAGTGTCCCAGAATGATGAGATTATAGGTGTGTTTCATCACATCCAGATCAGGGGAGGATTTTTGATAAAGGGAAAATGTGACGAGCCCGGGACTGAGGAAATTTAAAATGTAAATATGTATCTTACACTGTTTGAGCAGATACTATTCCTGAAGGAACTGATAGCCAAATAGGAAGGGAATACAGCATGCAAGTTGAAGTGATCATTGAATAATTAAAGCTACTTTGAGAAGCATAAGTCACCACTGTTATGTTGCAGACTACAAAATATAGGTAGACATGCAGAAATGAGGTCAGAGAGTTTATTAGATACTAATAGTTCAAGAAGAGTAATCACTAATAGAATGTGTATTGAGCATGCACCGTCCCCTGAATTTGTTCCCCAGCACTGCAGAAATAAAATAAGAGTAAGAGAAGTGCAACATTGTAGTAGTTACTTAGCATTTATTAGGACATAACCATTATGTGTTTTGTGTACAAATTTGAAGGTGTTCCTTACCTTTTATCGTCCTGCTGTCCATGTCTTCTCAGGTAATGACTCCACAGGGAAGGGGTACTGTGGCAGCTGCTGCTGTTGCTGCAACTGCCAGCATTGCTGGAGCCCCAACCCAGTACCCACCAGGAAGGGGGACTCCACCCCCTCCTGTAGGCAGAGCAACCCCACCTCCAGGTAAGGGATTTGTAAACTAGTTTGCATGTTTGAGAGATTATATATTGTGATCTTGAGGAGGTGTTGTTTCATAATACCGTGAAGAAGGTAATGAATTAAGCTTCTGACTAAATGCCTAATTAGAATTTGGGGTCTATACCAGGTAACTTTTTGGTTTTTTGGGAGGTACCAGGGAATCAAACTTGGGATCTTGCGCTTGCGAGGCAGGCACTGAAACCACTAAGCTAAGTCCCTGGCCCTAGGTAACTTTTTATTTAACAAAAGGCAGTAGGCTCTTTTGTATTGAGGATGGCATACAGAGTTAATATTCAGAGTGAGATTACTTGACCCTCTCATTGGTGTTGGGTTAAATATTGCTTTGGGCTGAATTCTAACAACTTCCCTAAACCAACTCATAAGACCTTTATTTTGCCTTTTTTTTAGGCATTATGGCTCCTCCACCTGGTATGAGACCACCAATGGGCCCACCAATTGGGCTTCCTCCTGCTCGAGGGACACCAATAGGCATGCCTCCTCCAGGAATGAGACCCCCTCCACCAGGAATTAGAGGTAAGTAGGGAGTCAAGGAAATTCAGAAGGTGAGCCAGGTCCTTGAAGATTTATATCCCTTTTACCTAATTATCTCATGGATTTTGTTTTTCTTTCCAGGTCCACCTCCCCCAGGAATGCGTCCACCAAGACCCTAGGATACTGTTGATCTGTCCAGTTATTTTTCCCCCCACAGTGCTTCTTGTGAAATTGTATAGGTTGTGAGCTTTTTGTCCCCTATTTCTGCATTAATAATAGCTAATAATAAATGCATATAGCAACTAAAATGTGAGGTACTGTTGTACGTTTTTTCTGTTGCCTATTGAGGATAAAGTAAAAACACCTTTTTTTGGTCTTGAACTTACTGTGGATAAGGTAAATCCTGTTAACCATCTATTTAAGTCTTTTTCTCATTCTTAGGGGAAAGAATGGTTTGATAATTGTGTCTGCTTTCTGACTTTCTTATGGTGCAGTGTTTGACACTGGTTAGTAATTTTACAGTAAGAGAGTGAGATTCATGACCAGGGGATTTAAGAGGCTGAGCCAAGATAAAACACATGGTGTCTGTTTCCTGGGAACGGGTGAACCATCTTTTAAGGAGATACGTATCCTGACTTGGATTCTGTGCTCGTTAAAGCATATGGAAAACGTGTTATTTTTTTTTTCCTTGCAAAATTTCCCTCAGTCTATCAGGTTTGCAGTGCTCTGTGATCAGAGTGGAAGACCTAAGTCTGGAATAAATGTTCCCTAGCCATGAGTAAGTACTCATTTATACAATACTAAATGAGCATCAGGTCCTGGGTATCAGGAGGCAGATGATTGGATATCTGACATAATGAAATTTTATTTATTAAAGTGAATAACTTACAATATAATTGACATACTGAAGTTTACTTTGGATTGTATCTAACAAGGTACTGCAGATGTTGAACAGAGTAGATGATCTTTTCAAGGAGTTCCCTAGTGTTTAGTTTAGGTTGAGCTGGCTATGGAATAAAAAAACCTTTTTTGTTTTTGGTACAGGAAATCGAACTTGGGACCTTGTGTTTGTGAGGCAGGCACCAGAACCACTGAGCTAAATCCCCAGCCCAAAAGAGCCATTTTTAAAAAGGAACAGCGAGAAGCTTTTTAGGTTCTGCTGCTGAGATTTCCAATAGGTAGTGAGTGAGTTATCCATATTGATGTTAATAATTAGCCTTTGAAGTACTGTAGTTCGAGAGTTTGTGTTAACTATATAATGAAATACTAGTACAGTGATTGTAATTATGTTTTATACTCTTCTGGTATTGATTATATGTCATCTATTCCATATTGTGTGTGTTTGAACCCAGTGCCTTTGCACTGATCTACATCCCTATCCTTTTTTTTTTATTATTATTTTGACACAGGTTTGTGAAATTTGCTAAGTTGCCCAGGCTGCCTCTGCTGAACAGGGTGCTTGGATTATAGGTATGCGTTACCAAGACCAGCTTGTTCCATCTTTCATGCCTTCGCCAGTGGTAGTAACCCAAGGAAAAGGAATGATCAGCTTGTCTACATACAAAATTACCAACTTTGTAAAATCTTCTCCAGAGTAGTTTCTGGATTTATAGACAATAACTGTCTGTAAGGATCATAAAGTAACCAAGCTTTAATTGGTTTGGTGATTGATATCATTTTAGGTACTCTTTAGTTTGTAAATGTTAGTAATGGAACTTCGTACTTTGCACTGAGTCACATTTCCGATACTTTTAACGTTTTATTTTGAGACAGAATCTTGGTAAATTGTCCAGGCTGACCTCAAACTTGTGATCATCCTGCCTCAGTACCAACTGATTGCTGGGGTTACAGTCGTGTACCACCATGGTTATAGCAATCCCCGGAGGTCAAGCCACTCAGTTAAGATAAATTCTTTATTGTGAACAGTGTGGGTGTTCAGATCTGTATAAAGACCTGCATTTCCTGCACAAGCTATCCTTTATACCTGATTTTAGTAATTTGTGGTGCTTTTTTTTTTTCTTTTTTTCTTTTTTTTGGTACTGGGGATCGAACTCTGGTCCTTGGGCTTGTGCAGCAGGTGGCGAAACCACTAAGCTAAATCCCCGGCCCTTTTTTTCTTTTTTTTTTAAAGAAAATCTTTCCTCTTTGGATAGGCCCTTCAGGAAGCATGGAGGATTTGAGGATTATTTGCTTTCCAATGCTGCTCCCTAATTTGTTGTTTTGCTTGCTTTTTAATAGGTAATTTTATTGTTGATCATACCATTTTTTAAGTCTGGAGCTTCCTGGATTTTTTGAGAACCTGTTTAGTTTATATATTAGAAGACAAATTGGGACACATATCTTCTTATATGATTGAGTGGGCTTTAAGGGAAATATGAGATTCCTTACTTGATTACTAGATCTATAGTTCTAAAGCCAGGTGTGGTCGGTCATATCCATAATTGAACACTCAGGCTGAGGCAGGAGGATCCTAAATTGTAGGACAGTTTGGTCTACATGGCCAGCATGAAGTGTATTAGAAAGAGCCTGTCTCAGAAACAAGAACAAACCAAAACCAAAACTTTAATAATAGTGTTTTAATAGGTACACACATCTGCAAACTAGTTTTTTTTTTTTTTTTTTGGTACTGGGGATCGAACTCAGGACCTTGTGCTTGCAAGGCAGGTAAACTAGTTTGTTGTTTTTTTTTGGTACTGGGGATCGAACTCAGGACCTTGTGCTTGCAAGGCAGGTGCCAGAACCACTGAGCTAAATCCCCGGCACTGCAAACTAGTTTTTAAACATCCCTGATGGTAAATACTTAGGAATCATTCTGCAGTCTCATGTTTGATGAGTTACATGTCACCACTGACAAGTTTTACTATTTCCTGATGTATGTACTCTTAAATTTTTCAATATATTCATGTGGCCAAATATGTTGGATGCATATTTGAATTGTAGTTTCAAAGCACTGATCCCCAGGCTTTGTGGCACCAGGGACCAATTTCATAGAGAACAGATTTTCAGTGGATTGGGTAGGGGGTGATTTTTCAGATGAGATTCTCATAAGGAGCACACAGCCTAGATCTCTCATGTGTGCAGTTCGAAGTAGGGTTCGCTCTCTGAGATTCTTGACAGGAGACCTACGCAGGGCGGTAATATGAGCCTTGGGGAGCACCCGTGAATGGAGATGAAGCCTGCTTGCGCACCATTCATATTCACATCCTTCTGTGTAGCCAGGCCCTTGATCAGTCATGAATATACTGCTCCTTGGCCTAGGCGTGGGAATCCCTACTTTAAAGTATTGTCAAGTGGAATACTGAGACTTGAGAGTTCTTGTTACTCTGCATTTCTATGATAGCTAGGTAAAGTGGGTTTGGTATAAAAAGAATTTTGTCCCCCACAAAGAAAAGAATTTTGAAAGTTACTTGGAAGTTCTCTACTTTCTTGAACACCTTAGCCCCAGTTGCTTTCTTTATGATAAAGGCAGTCAACCTCAGACATTCTACCAGTGAGCTCGCTCCCTGTTTAATTCTGAAACAGGGTTTCCCTAAGTTGCCAAGGTTAGCCTTGACCTCCCTGACCTTCTGGCTCAGCCTTTAAGGAACTGGAATTACTGGCATGTTCTACTGCTCCTGGGCATCTTTGTATTTAGGTTAGGTCAAATTTAATAAGTGTGAAATTCACATAATGGGGTTTGATGTTTTAGCAGTTCTTACTTATAATAGATTGTTACAATTTAAAAGCTGATTTATAACACTTAATGGTCTGCTTATCTAGAATTTTCATAATCTTATTTCAGAGATTGAGAAAAATGTGCAGTGTGTTCATTCCAATACCACCCTTTCAACTTCCACAAATTGTAGGTATCAACCATTAATGAATTTCTCAAATGCATGTTATGTAGCAGATGTTCTATCTTACTCATCATTTTATCCCAATTCCCATGCATAATGTCAGTGTGCAAACTTTAGGAAATAATGCATGTTTGTGTAGTAGAAAAATAAGATTGAAACAAGATATTTGTTGAAACTTTTTCAGTATTACGTGACAAACTTGCCAACATAATGATGATGCTGAAGGAAAGAATTTGATCACTGAAATTTATGAAGTGTCATCATCATGGATCTTAATACAGCCTATGGAGAAATTCATATTGAGCTTCACTTAGAAAAAAGAATAAACCATTCCAGGTAATGTTACTTTGTGGGCAAAAAAGCAGTACATTGGGGAGGCCTTGGCTAGGTTTGTGATGACACAGGACCTTGTCTTAACATTATGATTTTGTATTTTGAGCTTTATGTGACACTGAAATCCAGTCCATGTGCTTCACAAGATGTGACCACATTATTTTTCAAAGAAAATCTTGGGTTGACATGTAAACTTTGTACTTAGAAATGGCATTGTAGCATTGCAGTTTGCCAGTCCCTCGAAAATCTTTTATTTCTTAGATATTCAGAGGTAGTTCTTTTCTTTTTGTTTTTTCTGCATTGTGTATTTTTGAAAGCTAAAAGGAAATGGTCTTTAATTACAGAAGGCACAGGCACATGGCGAGGTGGAAATAAAGATATGTAGAAAAGGCACTATCAGTGAAAATAAGGTGCTGGAGTTCTAGGGTTCTAAGTGATATGCAGGAAGGACAGAGCATATGGAACGTGTATTATGGAACACAGTGAGTTTTTTTTTTTTTTTTGGTTCTGGGTATTGAACTCGGGTCCTTCCACTTGTGCAGCAGGCGGCGAAACCACTGAGCTAAATCCCAGGCCCTCTTAACTGTTGTTTTTGTATTTTTCTTCTTTGGTGTCTGCATTTGATTAACTTGTCTAGATCTCATGATACGGTAGATGTTGAAGATTTTGTAAGTGAATGGAGCAGGACTACTAAGTTAAGCAGGTTTTTATTTACTTTTTAATGGAATATCTGTGATATGAACCCTTGCCTGCCTGGTTTCTGAGTCCACACCCTAAAGTATTAGTCCGCCATCTTCAGGAAAGGGATTACTTGAAATATTTGGTATTTGCCATCACTTGTGTTAAACAGTACCTTGTCATGATATTTACAGTATACTTCTGGAGATGCTTTAGTTTAATTTTACATGGGTGAGTAGTCTTCTGTTGCATAGTGATGGGGAAGCTCTTTTTTAAGGTAAAAAGCAGTTTTTGAAATAAAGGCCCAAGGACACATGCTATGCAAAGTAAGGTGCCAAAAGTTGTAGATGCACGTGCTAATAAAAGGATGAGGTAGTCTTAAAGCATGTAGGGCATGCAGACAAGAAATAGTTTTAATAGTCCTTCCACGTTGAACATCATCTCTGGTGTATTAGAATCCAGTTTTCTTAAGATTCAGGCATATATCTGGAAATATGGTTCAGTTTCCGACTAAGAGAATAAAGCAAATACCACAAAAAGGTGAGACTACACTATGCTGTAGACTAAATGTGAAATAGCAGTATGTCTTAAAACCAGGGTGTACATTAATTATAAATTCTGATGATCCTTTCACAGTTGAGTTAACTGCAAGTCTTCACTAGTGGGCAGTGTGCTCTTCCGTTAATGTTGGTGTTACTTCAGTACAGGAGTAGTGGTTGCTGAAAGTGGGAAAGTCTGGAAATTTTTACAAAATAAAACATAGATTTGGAGTGTTAACGCTTCCTTTTACAAATTATTTATCTGGAACACACAATTCTAGTTGATAGCATTCTACCTGCATTAGGGTTTCATTGAAAATTGGAACCAATCCTATGACTGCTTCCTTGACTAGGATTATAGAATACTGCAAATCCATTGTTGTCATTTAAGTGATAGTCACAGCATCCTCCCCAGGAGTAGAGTCAGCCTCAAGACTTCACTTTCTTTCTATATCCATAAGAAGCAGCTCCACGTCTGTTAGTCTTGTCATGAGATTGTCACACCTTTGGCCTCTGCTTCTGATTCTCTTGGATTTTCATCAACATCTACACTTGGTTCCTCCTCTGAAGTCTTGAAGTCCTTGACTCATCTGTAAGGGGTTGGAATCAGAGTGTTCTAAACTCTTTTAAGTTTTGACCATTGTCACTTGATTTGGGGAGGGGCGGTGTCAGTAATTGAACTCAGGACCTTGTGCTTGTCACGGTGCACTGAGCTAAATTGCTGGCCCCCATTGTCACTTGGAACATGAGTGTTTTTAATAGCATCTTAGAATGGCAGATCTTTTCTAGAAAGTTGCTTATGGCGTGTATAGATTTTCAAATGTATTTCTCAAATAATACAACTTGAAATTTGAAAGTATTTCTTGATCCATGGGCTGCAGAATGAATGTTGTGTTAGCTGGCAGGAAGACATTCATCTCATTCATTACACAGCTGCACCAGGGATCTTGCGGGACCGGGTACATTGTCACCAAGCAGGAATAGGTGTTAACAGAGTTTAAAATACTCAGGTTTTAAATGATCATGTAAATGTGCGATGCCCTGTAGTTTTATTTGTCGAGTACAGACAGGGTGGAATGCCTAAGGGCCCTAGAATGTTCTGAATGAGAAATAAGCAGTTTCAGCTCTCACCTTTGACAGAAGAGTTCAGCTTGACCCTTGAAACGTTGATGCCAAGTACTGACTTCTGTCAAACTGTGAAAATCTTAGAAAGCATATCTTTCTAACACGAGACCATTTCTTCTTCTTTTTTTCTGAGGCTTCTACAGTGAAGATCTTTTTTCTTTTTTTGGTATGAGGGATCAAACTCAGGACCTTGGGCCTGCAAGGCAGGCGGCAGAACCACTGAGCTAAGTCCTTGGCCCTTACAGTGAAGATCTATCGAGTGTAGCCACATTTATGAATTACCTTAGATGTTCTGAATAACTTAATGCCACATTTGTATTAACTACTTTTTAATTCACCTAGGACTCTTATGGTGATAACTTCTTTTCTTTTTTTTGGTACCGGGGATCGAACTCTAACCCTAACCCTTGCGCTTGCGAGGCAGGTACCAGAACCACTCAGCTAAATCCCTGGCCCGACAACTTCTTTTTTTTTTGGTGCTGTGGATTGAACTCAAGTCCCTTGCTCTTGTGAGGCAGGCAGCAGAACCACTGAGCTAAATCCCTGGCCCCGCAACAACGTCTTTCTTAAACCTCATGAACCATCTTTTGCTAGCTTGAAATTTTTTCTGCAGGTTTCTTCTCTCAGTGATCACAGGACTGAAAAGAGAGACTGCCTCTGGATTTGGCTTAGTTTTTAAGGGAATTAATTTGGCTGGTTTGATCTCTCCAGACAACTAAAATGTTCTCCATACTGCTGATAAATCTCTTCTATTTTAGCATTTGTGTGTTTCTTGGAGTAGCACTTCTAATTTCCTTTGAGCACTTTTTCCTTATAATCACTACTTGGCTAACTGGTACAAAGGGCCTAGTTTCAGTTTGTCTTGTTTTTAATATGTTTTACTTAATAAGAGATTAGTCATTTTTAGTGTTTGATTTAAAACAGGAGACCTGCAACTTGCCATTTGATTTGAATAGTTAGAGGCAATTGTAGTAGGGCCGTTAACTTGAGTACAGTTGTATACTAGGGAATAGATAGGATGAAGTGGGGAAAACATGGGTGAACAGTTGGTCAGCGGAGGAGTTGTAACACACAGCATTTACATCGCACAGCAGTGCACCTTATGGTATCCTGGAGTTAGTTATTAACATGAAAAGACCATTGTTTATAGATCCCTGATACATAAGTTATCATAATGGAGATATTTGAAATATTGTGAAAAATTACCAAAATGTGGCACACACACATGAAGTGATCACTTGCTGATGGAAAAATTGTGCATATAGATTTGCTTGATCCAAGGTTGCTGTGAACATACTGTCACTTGCCTGCCTATGATTTAAAAATTGTAAAGTCAAAAACAGTTAAGAGAATCTTGACAGGCTTAATTTCCTTTGTTGAGCAAGATTGAACTGGAGAAATAAGTAAGAGTTCACATACTAAGAGTTCAGGATTTAAAAAGAGCAGGAGGTGTATTTCAGAGGCACAACACTCGCTTATTAGCAAGTTCAAAGCCTTTGTTGTAGTCCCCTGTACTGCAAAAAATAAAATTTAACAAGAAACTCACAGCTAAACTGAATAGTTGATAAGTGTGAATTATTTGTTATTTGAACAGTAACCTAGGAGTAGTTGTATACCTCAGTTGTTTACACTGTCTTAGTAAGATGTCTTTCCCCTTTTAAGTGTAGTTTTGTTTTACCTTTTAAAGTATTCATTTTCAGTGGCACATTTATGCTGTGGTTGAACTGAAAGTATACAGTTCTACAAATCAGTAATTTAATATCTACCACAAGATAAGTATCAGAGAAAGTAGTATGGACACTTATTATTTCTATAGTAAGTTTTTTGTCATACTGGAGATTGAAACCAGGACCTTCACACTGAGTTACATTCCCAACCCTTTGCTTATTTTTTATATTTTGAAACAGGAACAAGCTGAGTCCCTAAGTGTCCCAGGCCATGCCTGAAGTTGTGATACTCCTGCTTCATCCCTTCTCCCCAGAGAACTGGGCTTACAGGTGTGTGCTGTCACATCTAGCACATGCTAATTATTTTTAAACAGTCAGTAGTCAATCTTGCTTCAGCAAAAGGACATTATAAAGCTCTGTCCTTTTTTCTCCTTATTCCCTGCACCAGCACCACTGCAATAATGTGTGCACTCCAGAGAAGTGTTTTGATTTCCAAAAGACAGTATTTCAAGCTGGGAGTGGTGGCAGATACCTGTAGTCCCAGGACACTGAAAGGCAGAGGTAGCAGAACCACAAATTCCAGCCTTGCCTGCGCAATGTAGTAATAAGATCCTATCTCAAAACAAAAAATAAAGAACAGCTGGGTATGTAGCACACTGTGAAGACCCAGGGTTCAACTCACTCTTCCATAAAAAATGAACAATCATCTGGGGATTTAGCTGAGTGGCACCCTGTCTCCTTGCAAGCAGAAGGTTCTGAGTTCAATCACCGGTACCCAAAAAAAGAACAATTTAAAAAAATGGAAGATATTTTATTATGGATTTGAACTAAACTATATGTATAATATGCACGGTATAAAAGTATAATATGTGCTTTTTGCTACCTGTACTTTTAGTACAAGTAATAAACTAATATAGAAAAAAGTATAATATGTGTGTTGTAAACTAGTATAGAAAGACTAGGTGTTTCAAAGAATATCTGCTATACACACAGTAGTCTTGAATAGACTACTCACCTTCCTCTCTGACAAAATTCTTTTTTTTTTTTTTTTATTGGTACCGGGGATCAAACCCGGGTCCTTGTGCTTGTGAGGCAGGGGCCAGAACCACTGAGCTAAATCCCCGGGCCACAAAATTCTTTATAAATAAATTTAAGTAGTTAGTTACTGGCACTTTTATCCCTTATATTAAAGGTTAGAAGTTGAAGGCCTCCTTCAAGATGATATTGTTAAATTTTCTACTGTATTTGTTTGGCATATCTTGATTTTGTTTCACTATTCTCTTCATCTACATTATTTATATTCAACTATGGAATATTTTGGAGGTGATTAACTCCATTAAATGTTTAAATGCTTAAGTTGGTTAATAAATTATTGGGAAGAACAGCCAAGTTTTTGGTATCTTTCTATAGTGACATTTCAATGTGTTGGGCAATTTGCCTTTTGAGTCTTAATCTGTGTGTGAGATTTTCTGCAAGCCAGTATTTTTAGTCATGGTTTTGCCTTGTCAATTACGTTGTTAGTGTCTTGTATATATTGTGAAAGGCTGATGACACTAACTTTTCCAGGGTAGAGGACTGTCCAGGGTGGAGATAATGCTATCTGTAGGTATCTTTTATCATTATTACTGTAGATACTGAATTAAACCAGGTCCTTCTGCTTGCTGAGCACACCTTGTGACACTTAATCCACACCTCTGATCCCTTTCTTTTTAGTGTTACTTGTTGGGGAAAACCTTGTGGAAGACCTTAGCTGGGCTGATGATGAGCTGGGTGTTATGAGCATGAATGAAATGAGGCTCGAAATGATTACTCTGAGGTCCAGCCTAAGTGTCGATTTAATTTTGGAGGACACAGGTGTGTGTCAATTTGACAAGGTTTTTCTCATCAGTACCTTAAGGGGAGTGGAGCTATAGATTTTTTCAGTACAGCAAAGTTGGATGTAGATTAGTAAAGGTTCCTTTCATAGTGTCTCTTCTGCACTGATAATATTGACAGATCTCACCTTTGTTTTTCCCCTGTGCATTTCAAATAAATGATAAATTCAAGAGAGGAAAAACCACAAGCATTCATGCATTTTCCTCACGATATTAACATCACCCAGATTGAGCCTTCTAGGAATTTCATGAACATATTCCTGGGCACTGTGAGGCAACCTCCCCATTTTTATCACATTAAAAGAGAAATTGCTAGTTTATTGGTAAGATATGCTTTGATCTACAGATAAGACAATATTTTGAGCAGAATTATAGTTATATTCTAATTCTTCTCTTGATGACTTAATGATATTTTGTATTCTAATCAGACATGGACTCTAGTACAGTTAAAGAGGTTAATTGGCATCTTGCAATATCAATGCTAAGCCCAAGAGATGAAATAACTTACTAAATACCAAGAAGTTTGAATCATGTCTCTCATTGCATATTGTAATATTTACTTTTGCTTGAATGAGTGATATCTTTTTGTTATCTAGGCTAAGTGTTCTGCAATTAGATACTCAAATAGTTAATTTAGATAAAGCTTGTTTAAAAGGTATGCTTTGGACAGTTTATCTCTGACTTCCTGTACTAAGGATCGAAACTAGGTCCTTAGCACTGTACTATATCCCTAACTCTTTACTTTTCTTTCTTTCTATCATCCATCCATCTATCTGTCTATCTATCTATCTGTCATCTATCGATATCACTTCTCAGCCTTTTGGCTAAGATCAAGTGTATTTATTTATTTGCTTGCCTGGTTATTTATAAATGTATGTATGTATGTATGTATGTATGTATGCATGTATGTATGTATTTTGAGACAGAGCCCCGCTAAGTTAACCCAGGGTTGCCTCAGCTTGGTTGTGATCCTCCTGCTTCTGCCTCCCAGAGTGCTGGGATTACAGTTGTTACCTGCAAGCCCTGCTGACAATTGTATATATTAAGGTCTTACTCTCAGGTAGATATCTTAGTGCACATGAATGTTATATGTGTTTAAGTATGTGACTACTAATAAATGATGGTGTTAATATTGTGATAATGACAAGTGACTAGACTGTCATGAAAACCTGTTGGGGTTCAGAGAAAACATTCATTTAAAAGGTACATGACTCTTTCTAGTTTGTTACTTTCTTGAATCCTTGTTTTGTTGCAAGAAATATTTGTAGTCTCCTGTGATTGTTTGGTCTATCTTAGTGTTCCTGATGTTAGAATATCTTTGTTTAATTTTTTTTTTTAGGGACAGGGTCTCACTATGCAGTTCAGGCTGGGCTTGATCTGGCTGGGCTTGATCCGCCTGTCTCAGCCTCCTGAGTTCTGAGCGATAAGGCATGTGCCGCCCCCCCAGCTTCACTGTTTAAGTTGAGAGAAGTGAGCCACCCTTCCTGCTAACCTGGTTACATTAGAAGTGTGCAACTATGTAAGAAAGGAGTGAGTATAGTGCCTGTTGAGTTGTAGTGTTGACATGAATTCTTTGGCTTTAGGATGTTTGTTGCAATCTAGAGAGAACCATTGATAGTTGTTGCTTTGCATACTACTTTGCGTTGTAATTCATTCTGTGTCTGTCTGTCTCTTTATTTCACGGTCATGCTATGTACTCCACATTGCAAACCTCCTGCCTCAGCCTTCTAAGTGCTAAGATTAAAATGTATACCACAATATCCAGCTGGTAATTCTTCTTTAAAGATGACTTGACTATAAAGTCCGCATAAATAAGAATCTTTGAGGAGACAGGGAATTGCTAGCTTGATGCTGGGACTCAGTATTTCTTGGACCTGATGGTAACATACATCTTTAGAAAGGGAATAGTTGATCAAGTGAAATTAATTTGTGATAGAAATAATTTGCTGGGAGGAATGGAAAGCATGAGAAATAGATTGCTGGATGAGTTGATAAGAGGAAGAAAAGAGGGAAAGAATCCAAGTTTAATACAGTTGAATATGCCCTTAAGTTGGTTGAAGTGAGATATGTTGAGAGTAATGCCAGGAGTTAGCGATGAGAAAACTTGTACTATTTGTATTTTGGAACATTTGGGGGTCAGTTGAATCAGAATTAGATTTGCATCCAATTTTTTTCCTTCATGGTATAAGTCTTAGTTATCTTCTCTTTATTTTTAATTTTAATTTTATTATTGCACGTTTGGAATACAAAATGATTACTTTATTGTCAGGCGTTGGTAAATGTACATAACACATCTTAAATCACCTTTTTCTATCTCAGCTTCTGTGCCCCAATGTAGTGTTACATCTTGTGTTCAGATTGTTGTGATTAGCAAATCATTCTGACCAAATATCAGTTTCTGCTCTACTTACTAGGATGGGTAAAGAGCTATACATTTCTAGGGAGCTTTCATTGAATTGGTGGTTCTCAGATTTTAAAGTATATCCGAATCACATGGAAGGCATGTAAAAACACATTCTGCTTAGCCCTGATCTGAAGAGTACATTTGGGTGTTACTAGTAGGTTGAGGATTGTCTTGATCGTTTTGAACGGAAATCACAAAAAGTCAAAGTCCAACTGTCTAGTGTTAGCACCTCTTGAGTTCTGTGTGTCAACAGCTCTCAGCGTTTTGTGATAGCACTGTGGGTTCTGAGTTCTAGTTACTCTCAGTTGCTAGTGTTAACAGCTATTGCAGCCATATGTGGCAGATGTCCCACCAAGAACCAGAGTTAGTAGTTTTCTACAACTCGCCCAGCAGTTCTTTGCAGCTCTTAGCTCTTTAGCAGCTGTCCAGCTCCTAGTTTTCAGTTTGAAAGGCCTTGCTAAATAAGGTGTTCTTACTGCATGCAGAGCAATCTGTTCAATTTGAAATAGGAACTTTTTTTTTTTTTGGTTCTGGGGATTGAACTCGTGGGTCCTTGTGCTTGCCCAGCAGGTGGCGAAACCACTGAGCTAAATCCCTGGCCCCTGAAATAGGAACTTTGAATAGGCAAAGTGAAGCCATGTGACCGAGGCTTCATTTGAGCTTATGTTATAGCATACAGAAGTTGAGGAATGCTTGGGATGGAGATTTCCAGAAATGTCTTGATGGAGTGAGAAGAGTACTGCTCATTTAGAAAAAGGGGTGGGTCAGCTCATGTGCATGGGAACATCTGATGCAGGTGCTTGGTGGGTGGCAGCTGTGAGGAACAGTCATCTGGGGCAGCTATGGCCTGACGTACAGTCTCCTGGAGCATTTTAAGAAGTAGTGTCACCGTGACAGCTGTGGTGATTGTTGAGGTAGAAGAGGGTTCAGCTGGATTGAGGCCTCTGAAGCAGTATTCCCCATCATGAAGCTGGCTGGAACTGTTTGTGGCATCCATAGAAATGCAGTAGAAACGTGTTTGCTCTGTCAGTCAACTGCCAAAGCAATGGCTCTGAAGTCCTGCCCAGGGTCACAGTAGGGCACCAGGAACCATGACAGTGATGGGTCACAGTTTGGCACAGAGCCAGTGCCATGACAGCAGGTGGGCCCCAACTTGGCCCAGATGTCTGCCCTACCTTTTGCATTCCATGGCTGTGGCTGACAGCCTCGAGTGACTTGGACAAGAATTTTTGAGGGACAGCCAGTTCATTCACTCTTGGCTCCTGTGAACCACACAGCTCTGGCTTTTCTGTGTAAGTACTGTGTGCTAACCAATTGCACCACTGGAGTTCCTCCTTTGGCTTTTCTGAAACGGGAATGGAAATGTTTTGTGTTAAGGAAGTCTGTTTTCTAGGAGGCTCTATTGTGACATTTTATCTATGGAAAATAAAAATCTTGATTATTAAGAGAAAACAAGATTGAGTATAAAGCCAACTTCTCCATAAACTCAATCCAGGATTAATGTTTAACCAACACTCTTATTGGAGAAAAGGAAAAAAAGAATAAAAGTGTCCCTTGGGAAAATATCAGCCCTTTCTATTCTGTGTCATAGACACAAAGAGTTTACTGTTAACAAAGTGCCAGGTGCTCGTGTTCCCAGGTACAACACAGAGTGATTATATTCAGGGTGGAACATTCTTTTTGTGATTTACTTTATGTGGAAATGGACAGCAAAATGAAATATCTTCTTATAGCATATTTATAAATCTGAAAACGACCCTTGAAGTCTCAAAGAAATCTGTCTTTACTCACTGAGGAAACCAAATTTAAAAAATAGTTTTCCTAACAGTGACTCAACTACCAAATCTAGGTTCAAGTTTTACTCAATTTGACTTAATTCAAACATTTTAAAATTAAGCGTAACTAAACCACTTTGAATGAATAACTTCCAAAATTCCAGAAATTAATAAATTTATAAGAAATTTTTTTCTTAATACATTATACACCTGTATTTCTTTCATACAATACTATCATGGAATTTTTCCCTCACTTTAAGAAACTGTCATGTAATCATTTATGGTAAACATTTTTATAATTTGATACATGTGTATGATGTATAATGGATAGATCAGAATAATTAGGATCTCTCACCTAATTGGTGTTGGGATCCTTGGAGAGTCTCTCTTCTAGTTCTTTACTAAATATATAAACTTGAGACATTCTATTTTAACTGTAGAACATGAGCAATTATTCCTCCTATCTATCTGTGTTCTGTTGTTATCCAGCCTCCCTGCATCTTACGACCGATCTGTATGCTTTTACCAGCCTATATTGACCTCTGTTCTATTCTGTATTTTTATGAAGTAAGTTTCACATATGAATGAGAATATGCAATATTTCTCTTTACTTCATCTTGACAGAATGTACAGATTCATCTGTGTTGCCATGGGATTTTATTCTTATGGGTGCATAATATTCCTTTGTCTATAAATACTCCTTTCCCGATATCCTTTCTGTTGATGAATACCTCATTTGATCCCATCTCTTGGCTAATTTAAATAGTGCTATAATAAACATGAGATTACAGGTATCTCCCCCCACCCCATACAGGGGATTGAACTCAGGACATTGTGAGACAGGCACAGTGGCCCTGAGCTAAATTCCCTGCCCTGTTCAATATGATTTCAGTGCTGTTGTTTTTTTTTTTTTTCTTTTTTTGGTACCAGGGATCGAACTCAGGACCTTGCCCTTTCAAGGCAGGCACCGGCACCGGCACCCCTGAGCTAAATCCCCAGCCCTCAGTGCTGTTTTTTAATAGTTTAGAAACTGGGAATACTGTTAAAAATTCATTACCTGTACTTAGAAACTTTGTAAAATTAGCCACTATTACTGAGAATTCTGGAGATTTGGAGATGTTGAAAAATATGTGCCTATCTGCTCAAGTCAGCTATTTCTGATGATGCAGCTGCTGAGCAACAAACCAGAACTTCAAAGAAGACCTTCTTTGACATGAGACTGAAGAAAATAAAAAAATCAAAGAGAGGGTTAAAAAAAAAGTATACCTTATGATTTTGCTAAGAATGTGTTAGTGGAATTATTTTTAAGTGGTCATTGTACCTTTTATATTAATTTGTATTTTCTAATGTGCAACCTTTTCTAGTGAGCTTGGCTGAACACTTGATTTAAATTTAAATTAGACTGGGTGATTTATCTACTGAGGGTAGAGTGGACCTAAGTGATGTCAAGGTTGCAACAACAAATCTGTGCATTAGAAATTTTTGAAGCAACAGTGATACCTACGTAAAAACCTTATTGAATAAAGAGTTTCATTTGGTTGAGATAATTACATGCAAAATATGGTTTGAAAGGCTGAATTTTATGACACTCTTCTATACGAGGAGAAGAAAAACATTAAAGGATCACCGAATACCTTGGTGTCCTTTCTTACTGCTCTTATTTCCAAAGTCCTGCATAATAATTAAAACCTAGTACGTTCTTGATGAATAGTTAGTATTTCTATTAATATATTGCATTCAAAATTAGTGATACAGTCGGGTGTGATTACTCTTGTAATCCCAGCACTTGGGAGGCTGAGGCAGGAGGATTGCTGCAAGTTCGAGGCCAGCCTCAGCTACACAGGAGATCAAGGTCAGCTTGAACTGCATAGTTAGATCTCGTCTCAAAAACCAAAAAACAAGGCCGGGGACTTAGCTCAGTGGTTCCACAGCCTTCCTCACAAGTGCAAGGTCCTTAATCTGATCCCCAGTACCAAAAAAAAAAAAACCCCAAAAAACAAAATTAGTGGTACAGTTGATAATATGAGTGAATATCACGTACAAGAAATTTCACCTCTAGTAATGAAGAAAGTAAGTTTGGCCTCCATTTTCACCCTTGATTTTTTTTAACTCCTTAGTTTTTATGCCAAAAACCATGTCCATTTTATTGTACTGTACTTGAAACATGGGGGAAATGAATTTGCTTCAAACTAAAGTTACAAATTTTATAAATTACAGGTAACTACAAAACATTGGCAGGTTTTGCTGGTGTTCTGTGGAAAGGGAAAATAAAAGGAATCTTTTAAGGTTGTAGGCTATATTGGTTGCCCCATTTGCTTCAGCCTAGCTCACTGGAGAATAAACCTAGGTCAGAAAAACAAGAACGTATATTCACTTGAACTTTGTGCTAAATTCTTAGATATTAAGGGAGTGCTGCTATTGGAATGGGTAAGAGAGTAACTGTGTAAGAGCAAGTTAAGATGCATTGAGCATTCTTTGAGCTGTAAAATATTTGGTTAATCATTGTTGTGATTACTGTAATGAATATATGACATAACTATGATCCACATCTCAATTAAAAGACATTGAAAAATTAAAAGTGGAAAAAAGATGAACAGATAATTAAAAAACATCCCGAATTAATAATGTGAAATACCATGGACTCATTTACATTCATAAACACTTACTTTAAATACAGTATTTTGCTGTGAATTTTGAAGGGATTTAGAAAGATGACAGCTAAGAGACAAGGAACTGCCTCTCATCCTTGGCCTGTAATGGAGCCTAAAAGAAGATTGGTATGGATTTTTCTTCTGGAAATGTCAGGCATGCTTCATACTTCAGCATGTGACAGTTCTCCCACCATGTCTCCAGCTGAAAGATTGGTCATCTATAAACTATATTTTCAAACTTTCAACCAGTTCCCTTGCTTTTAGCTTCAGGTACTTTAATTCATGCACATTATAGAACAGCTTTTAAGAAGATGACAAACATCATCATGTTCTCTTCACAAGTGTGCAGTAAGTGTGTGTTAATAAAATAGAAGACAAAAATCACATACTGGTAATATATTTAGAGCATCTTTTGTGAAAGGAAAGTCTGGATGTATTCCACATCGAGGCACTGGACATTTGGATCCACTCATTTTGTTGCATGCCCTCAGTCTAATCCTTTGGTCCTTAAGATCTCCAGAAATCTGAACAGATACAGGAAACATTGATTACAAACCAAGAGAATTTAGGGAAGATTTGTAACCAGTTGTCACCTAGAGCCACATCCTGAGTGACTGCCACATAATTGATAAAAGTGTATTTTGTAAACTTCTCTGGAACTTTTAGAGTGCCTTTTCTTTCTGCACTGTTGGGCATGTCTAAAGTTTGTTCCGGCCACATCAGGACTGCACAAATGCAAACATCCTCCCAAAACTGCACCTTAAAACATAGCTTGGAAAGTACATCTGAAGTATTTATTGGTTTAATGAGTCAGAAAATTTGTGCTAATCAGTACAAACTCAAAGAGATGAAACAGTTCTGCAAAAATATGTGGGTACAAAAGGAAAACATGTCTTGAATTCAACTAAAAGCTTCATTAACAGGGCCTCATTTATAAAATAGATCAATATTGCTCTAAAATTCTTGCCACCTTTTAATTATTTCCATTTCATGGAGTAAGCTTTGGATTTGACAGGAGAAAAACCAAGAATATTGGATTTTAATGCTATGGGTTGTCTAGTTGCCCTTTGTAAGATTTAGAACAAAAGCCTTGTATATGTGACATTGGTATGCATATGCAAAATTATTTTCATGCTAAAATTATAAAATATCTCTAGACATTTATGTTGTATTAGTTTTTGTCATAATTAGTTTATTTAAATATGTGAGAATTTACATCTTGGTCTTTAGGTAGAAATATAAGATTTCATTGATGTATGTGAATTTTTTATTGAACTGTGTAACAGTAAGAAAATGAAATTGTACTTTTATTTTATTCATTTATTTTTACCTGCTTAATCTTTCCAGAAAGCAAATTAGCGAAACCTACTGTCTCTAGATTTTCAAAATCAATATATGAAGATTGTTGCTGTGCAAAATGGCTAGTTTTCTAGGGAATTTTATAAAAACATCTTGAGTAAAAATTGGGTTCTGAAATAGATTTTATAAGGGAATTCAAGTTTGTATTCATTTTTTGAATAAGAAAGGGCAATACAGTGGGACACCAGAAGCATTTCGTTTGGTAATCTGAAGAAAGGCCTTAAGACATTTGAGAATCCATCCTAATGTATATAGAAAATGTGAATACATGGTTATAGAAATAGAATATTTCTGAATGCCGTACATTGAAAATATCTTTGTTGTAGTATTGCTATTTCTTTTTCGGGGTACTTTTAAGTGTACAATTGTTAAAAAAGAAATTTTATTAAGGCAGTATATACACATAATTTGATTGTCTAAGAATTTTACATTCAAAGATTTTCTTTTCGGGATAAAATTTCAGAAGACACCAACTTGTATGAAAAAATACCATGCTCAGGATCAAGTGGGCCTCAGGGTTAATTGTTCTGTATATGTTAGGCAGAAAGACTGGGAGTAAATCTTACCCTGAAAATAATTGCTGTTATGGTGTGCTTGAGGGCTGATTCACTTATTAAATTATGACTTTTTTGATTGCTCAGTGGAATTCAAAACTACTTTGCATTAAACAAAGGTAGAGTTCAGAAGTCTGGGCCTGTGAGCAGATACTGTTTTTGCATTGGTTCTTGGTTTAGTTCCTGTGAAGAGGTTGGGATACACATGTAGTTTATGGATATTGTATCATTCAGTTACGTGAATTCCCTTTGCTGTTGTGATAGAAAAACTTGCCATTGAATAGTAACTCCTTAAATAACCTAAAAAATTAATTCACACCACTGATGTCATACTTTTTCTATAAAAATGTTATAAAATTAAAATTTTTAGTATAATTGGTTATATAGAGTGGTTTATAATTGTACATAACTGTAAAACTGTTAAGAACCAGTAGTTTTTTCTGAAAGCAAAATGTTCCTTGGATCATTGGGCTTAATTTTTAGGTTTTAGTATATATTGTAGGAATATATGTGGAAGTACTACATACCCATCTAAATATAGGTGTATAAAATCTATCTACATATTTCTTATAATAAAATGTTATATTTCTGGCACATAGCACAGGATGGAAATGTCATCCCCCACCCTTTTTTTTTGAGACGGGATCTCACTATGTAGTTCAGACTGGTATAGAATTCACTGTGTATCCCAAGCTGGACTCCAACACATTTAGATCCTCCTGCCTCAGCCTCTGGAGCACTGGTATTGGCATGCACCACCAAGGCCAGCTGTTTCAAAATTTTTTGTAGTTTCTAGATGTGCTTTATATATATAAGTAGACATAGTTCTTTGTATGATAGTAAAATCTCCACATTTTCTACTAGGATAGCCTGGAAAAATTTCCATCTGTCAGTATCGTTTGACTTTCAATAAATGAATTATTTATTTAAAATACTTATATTTTTAGAGGATGCTGTCAGTGGTTTATTAAACTTGAGATCATGGATTGCTCACTGGGATACATAATGCTGTAAGTAGACACCATTATTTTTTAAAGCAAAGTAGCTATCTGCATTTCTCTAAATATAATAGTGGGAGATTTAATTTCCTCCCCGGTGTCAGATCACCTGTGTACATAAAATGAATGTGCACTGCATGTTGGACATCATTAGGCTGCATGCAGGCTTCCAATCACATGTACACCTACTTATCTGTACTTACAAAGCAGCATCAGGGTACTGTGGGACAGTACTGTATAGCTCATAGATAATGTGGTAGAGAGATAGTACTTTATGTTTTATAATATCTGCATACAGATTGTTAATATTCATTTGTGAATAGTAGACAAAGCCAGGAAATCTTTTAGTATGGAAATGGTATGCCATCTTTATTTTGGGATTATTTGTAAATTATATTGTGTACATGATAAATATCATTTTATTAGGTATTCTGTATTTGCAAATATTAGGCATAGTTTTGAAGGCAACGTTTCTATGAATGAAGCCTCCACGCTTCCATGGGAAATCAGTTTTGAAAATACATTTTCATTGAAAAGTAAAGTATAAAGTCATTGTTCATAAAATAAGCTTCTTAATGAGTTGCGTTTGTTTTATGCAGTTTTTCGTTTCCTTTTGGTTATATTCTTCATCACAGTATAGAGAACTCCCATTTATATTTGCAAATTTATATAATTTTTCTTATTTCCACTTAATTGCTGATTTGTCTCTGCCACTGTTCAGTTTTTACTTGGTAGAATGGACCTTTAGATTATTAGACTGCTTCATGGTCAATAAACAGGTTTCTCAAGATCTGAGCTCCCCCTCCTCCCTTGCCACATACACTATTTTAAGAATGTAAAACTTTAGTTAAAATATCTTTTACCAATAGAAGTATTAAAAAGCAGTGGTTAGTTTTTCTCATTTGGTTGTTTGTTTTTTTTTTTTTCCTCGGTACCGGGGATGGAACTTGGGTCCTTGCGCTTGCGCAGCAGGCCGCAAAACCACTGAGCTAAATCCCTGGCCCTCATTTGGTTTGTATAAAGGATTTTCTTCACCTGCTAGTGGTATGCAAGTATAACAATTGTGGACTGTTAAGAATTTTGTGTTAAGTGACTGTATTTTGGTTAAAATATTAAGCTGTTTTATAAAAAAATTTTCTTATTTTTTGTAAGAACCTGGATTTAATATTTAGTTTTGAGCTTACATGTTTGGGATTTGTATATACAGTATGCTGTCATATTATGGAGAAAGACAATGGTTTCTTTATAACAACTTTTGACTTGCATGTAAACTTGTGTTATAATTATGAAATGGTGTCCATTTTACTTAAAAATAACACGTACTTACATAATAGATGATGTAAAACTTCTCTAGACTTAAGGTTTATAATGCCATCGATTTTTCTTAGTGGGTATCTCTAAATTAATGTTCCGTGTTCAACTGCTGCATGACAAAAACCAATACAACTTTGTGAGGAACAGGCAAAAGTTATTTAAAATTTTTTAATTTAACATCTAGAATTTCTGGATGTATTGAGTATAATTTTATAAATATGCTGCTTGTCATACCATTGTCTTTTGCAATTAATATGGCATTTAAATGTACCATTCATAGATGGACTTGGAACCAATATGGTGGCACAGGCCCCTGATTCCAGCACTCAGGAGGCTGAGCCAGGAAGAGCTGAGCCTGAGCAACTTAACAAAACCCAGTCTCAAAATAAAAAGTAAAAAAAGGGTTGGGGATGTAGCCTAGTCCAAAGGCCCTTGGTGTTAACTCCTCAGTAGTGCCCCAAAGAGAAACAGACACATGGAGATTTACAAAATTTATCATTGACTACTTTGAGTGTTAGAAGAGAAAATAACAAGGCAGTATGCATTTACCCCATTCCCATGGAGGAGTAGTTTGCCATTGTGTCAGTCATGAATTACATTTTACAACTACAAAATGACAAGTAAAATCATTTGGCTTTCATGGATGTTTGGGGTTCGCTTACATATATTTTTATTTGTTTCCTTTGCAGTTAACCTTTAAGATACAAATAATTATATTAAAGCAATTTTGTACTACCTCTTGGAACTATACAAAGTTCTGTATGTGTTCCCTTAGTTGCATGACAATGTTCAAGACAACTTTGTAAATAGTCAAAAAATAATTTTAACGTCTAGTTTTTCTAGATGAAGGCTCTCACGAAGTATAATTTTGTAAATGTCATCATACATTTTTATTTTTCATTTTATAATTTTTTGAAATTTGTTAACAATGGGTTATTTCAGCTCTATGTACCTTGTTTATTTTTTGGGTTGGTCAGGGGAAGGAAAAATTTAAAATTGTATTTTCAGCTTTAAATTGTCATCTAAGAGAAAGGCTTTCCTTATTTTCATTCTTACACATTAAAACCCCAGATCATTATTTTGTATAATTTGTTGATTGGGTATTGCATAGACATTTTTATAATCATTACAGGAAATGTCATACATTTCTTTCTACCTCTTTGAATCAGTATAATCTATTTGAACTGCGTAACCACATTCAAGACAAACTTGTAAATAACATCTAGATTTTCTAGATGCATGGGACTCAACAAGGCATAAATTTGTAAATACTTCATTATAAAATGTAGTTAAAATTACTTGTTAATGCTTTTTAAATTTTGTACTTATTATTTTAAAATTGTAACATTTTGATGCTTTGGGTTTTGGGGAGGTTGATAGATCATCTGACTGATAGGGTTTATTGTATATGAGAGATAACCACTAGTCATTGTATATATTATGTTCTTAAAAACAGTGGGATGTATTTTTATCTTTAGAAAGAAGATAAAAGAATGGAATTGTTCTTTTAAAATCAGATTCAAAGAGGGGGCTGGGGATTTAGCTGAGTGGTTCTGGCGCCTGCCTTGCAAGTGCAAGGACCCGAGTTCAATCCCTGGTACCAAAAACCAAAAACCAAAGAGGATTGCTAAAATCATTATTAACTTTGCTGTGGTGTAATTAACCTTTAAAAATTTGTTTTCATGTATTTGCATTTTGAATTACATTCATGTGGATATTAGAAGTCATGAAGATGAGGTATGGTCTTTTAAGAGTACTAAGCCTGGTCCGGGGATTTAGCTCAGTGGTTTTGCCGCCTGCTGTGCAAGCGCAAGCACCCAAGTTTGATCCCCAGAACCAAAACCAAACAAACGAAAAAGAGTACTAAGCCTATTCTGGGTTATTGCTTTTCATTTTTATTTTATTTTTATTTTACAAATTCTATAATACTACTTTTTTTAGCTTGCAGATATTTCTAAATCACACATACTATCATCTAAATGTATGGTAGCAGTAGCATAAAGACCATAACTTTATTTTCAAGTTTGTTTATACACTTCTAAGGATAAAATAACTGTGGTTATAAGTGTGTGTGTGTGTGTGTGTGTTTTCTGTGTTGATCAAAGTATAAGTCAGAGTATCTTTCAAACAGTAATTTGGCAAAGACCGTCACTGTAAGAGTATATACAGTTTATGAAATGTAATAATTGGCTACTGGAATATTACTGAATTTCTAAAAAGTTTACTAGAAAGAAAACTTTCTATGTTTAGCAAATATCTGAACTATTCATCAGTGAAAGAAGTCCTACAGACTAGAATATTCAACATGAATGTAATTCAAATACTGAAATATCCTTTCAGTACTAGTGTATCATGCGGCATTAAGAATTGAACAAGCATCAACTTTCTGTTCAGAGCTATATCCATAAGCTTCTAGTTTTTAACTGAAATGTTAATAGTTTCAAAAGTTAGTTATATATGTAGGTAATGACATTCTGACATTTAAATACTATTTCTTGGTATTACAGTGTTGGTATTTTCTTTCCCAGAATTTTATATGTGAGTTAAACAGCAAAACAAGTATATAAATTTGCAAATTACTACATGACATCTTGAGTGAATATATATGTGGATGTGAAATTGTATGGAAGAATATGTCAGAGTCTTA
Organism: Heterocephalus glaber; assembly: GCF_000247695.1. Next base: position 46,744 of record NW_004624768.1, on the reverse strand, counting down.
ACACTTATGTTGAACAAGGAGCGATGTTACTGTCTGCATTTCAGTTCTTATAAGGCTTTTCTAAATGATGTTTTAAAGAACCCAAGAAATGTTAAAGAGACAGTTTGTCTCTATTTTCTCATCATTTTTTATCAACACTGGGGAAGGTTTGAGTTGTGACGTCCAACTTTGTACTCATAGTGGACTTTATAATTGACTTTTGAATGGTTTCCTGAAGACTGCAACTTAAGACAATTGTGCAGCAGTCTTACAGTGAAACGAAGAATATTGGATTACATAAGGAAAGAAGGGACAAGATGGAGTTTCAGGTGAGTACTGAACAAGTATACAGATGAGGTAAAATATTAATTGAAAAGTTCTGTACAGAATAAACATTGAGTTAAAAGGTCCTAATTGTGGATACTGACTAAACAAATACATTGTTGGAAGTTTCATTTGAGATAAATTGAAAATTACCCCCACTTCTTTCCATGCTGAGGATTGAACGCATACATGATAAGTTTATGTTCCACTATTGAGCTACATTTCTAGCCTCCTTAATTTTTATATAAATGGATAATAGATGTTTTGCTTCATTTACTGTAGTTAATTCTGTCTGAAGATTTCAAGTAGGCTTTTTTTTTTTTTGGTACCAGGGATCAAACTCTGGTCCTTGCGCTTGCGCAGCAGGTGGCAAACCACAGCTAAAACCCTGGCCCTCAAGTAGGCCTTTTAAGGTTACTTATTAACAGTTATTAGGAAAAACACATCAATATTTTTATCATTTGTTCCAAAAATGTGATTTAAAAAGTGTGTGGAAAGTATGTGGATATCCATATTTTTTAATCGAATCTTTACCATTTATTGTTCCCAAGCAGCCCATTTTTTTCCTAACTTACATATCTTGATGCTAGATTTTATAAATCATTGCTCTGTTGCATTCTGTATTTCTCAGGAGAGGAAGATGAGAGACATTTGAAGCTAAACTGACTAAAGCTGATGACATCCTCAGCGATATTGCTCATCCGTGCCCCTCATTTTATAAATCTTAACTACGAACCCATAGGTAAGGTGGATTTGATGGTGTTTGGAGGTAAGATTGTCAGTGGGCGCTTTTTAAATTTCAGACAAAGAGTTAGCCCTTTTGTGTCTTTGCAGTGGACTAAACACAAGGCCTGATACGTGCCAGGCATGTGCTCTACCACTCAGCTACACCGGTACTCAATTGATGTTTTTCAAAGATATTTTAGTAAAATAATAGTGATACATATGCAGACAGCATAATCTTTTATTTATGACCACGCATGACAATGTAACTCATAATAAAAAAAGACCAAAGGTCTGATTACTTGGAATTATGAAATTAGCAATATGCTTGTTTTCAAAAATATACTATTGTGGTATGAAAAAGAACAATTTCATGGAAAATGCAAAATGTGCTAGTCCTAAGATAGTTATGCCGCAAATTGTAATATTTACTTAGTTACAGGATCTATTAATGAGGAATATTTTATAATTATTGACAGAAATTTCAGATATATCCCACAGAGATCCTCTTATCTGTTATCAGTGGTGTATATTTTTCTTTTTAGTAGATGGTAGTTTCAGGAAAGTACTTTGTTGTCCTTGTTTATTCCCAGAAATGATAAGTAGTATCAAAAAACCTGTTGAAGTATTTTCCTTCAAGTTCTCTTCACTCCTCTATATGGTGTCATGATTGTTTTGTTTTGTTTATTTGTTTATCATTTTTGAGACAGAGTCTCCCTGTGTAGTTCAGCTTGGCTTTGAAAACACTATGTAGCCTAGGCTGGGCCCAAACTCAGGGTGATCCTCCTGCCTCTCAGCCTCCAGGTACTGGGATTAGAGGCATGCACCACCATGCCCAGCCCTTATTTCATTGTAAGGGTCATTAAATGTGTATTTGATTGGGCAAGAGGTGGTTTGTTTGGCTAGTAATTTACTGATATAGCCATAGCCTGGTTTTCTTAATCTTGATGATGTAAGGTCATAGATAATTGGTTTGTAAGAAATTATCCTGAAATACTGACATAAAATAAGATGTATTGTGCTAATTCCACAGAATCTATGCATCAGTACTTTTACTTTTGCCCAGCATGGGTTACAGGCTTTTCATCTTAAAAGTTCTATCATAAGCTCTTATTTTTATTTTTATTTATTTATTATTTTTGGTTATGGGAATCGAACTCAGGACCTTGCGCTTGAGAGGCAGGAGCCAGAACCACTGAGCTAAATCCCCAGCCCCTATTTTTATTTTTTGAGAAAGGGTCTCACTATGTAGTTCAGGCTGACCTTCAAATCACTATGTAACCTAGGGCCGGGGATTTGGCTCAGTGGTTCCACTGCCTGCCTCGAAAGTGCAAGGTCCTGAGATTGATTCCCGGTACCAAAAAAAAGAAAAGTCACTGTGTAGCCTAGGGTGGGCAAAAACTCACAGTGATATTCTTGCCTCAGCCTCTGGAGTGCTGGAATTACAGGCATGTGCTACCACATACCGTAATCTCAATTTTATTTTAATTTGTGTATTTTTTGGTCCTGGAGATCTAACTTAGAACCTCGCGCTTGCGAGGCAGGCACAGTGTCACTGAGCTAAATCCTCGGCCCTCTATATTTTTAATGTAGTCAGGAAATGGACTCCACTCCTTATGCTATTTTCCTTGGAATGTTCAGACTTTTTGTTTAAAGAAATGTATGTAGATTCCAGGTTAGAATTCTGCGAATAAATGAGTGACACAGAGGTAGAAACAGACAAAAGGAGCATGAGAATAATGTTGGAGAAATTAGTCCATATTAATAAGCTTTCAAAAAGTGGGTTAGTACCTGGCCTCCCATTTATTAGAAAATTCCACAGGGAATTTTTCGTAATAGAATGAATGTTGCACTTCCTTAGGCTTTGCTGTCGATATTAAGTTAGCTTCTAAACTCAACTCTGCCTCTCCTCTCAGGTGATTACTGAAAAAGAACCTACACCATTTCTTCTACCAGCCATGTCTTCAAAACTAAAATAGAGCCTTCCTAGTGCTCAGAAACGTCTCAGGTTAACAAATATGCCATTGAAGATCATTGCTGCACAGAAACATTGGACTCAAGTCTACTTTTTCTAAGAACTAAAAGATGGCTTTGCAGACAATATGTACTAGTCATAAGAATGGTTGAGTTTTTTTTTTGTCGATGATGGACTAATTCTTAGGGGCTGGAATGGTGACTCCGTTACTACAGAAGAAGTCCAGTGTGGTGGAACTACAAGGGCTTCATCGCAGTGCTTCCATAAGTATGCAATGCATGTGTTTATTTTGACTTTTCACAGGACACATTTGAAATTAAGTTATACTTTTTTTTTTTTTTGGTACCGGGGATTGAACTTGGGTCCTTGCACTTGCGCAGCAGGCGATGAAACCACTGAGCTAAATCCCTGGCCCAGTTATACTTTCTTTGTAAAGAATTTAAGGAAAAGGGAGTTTTCAAAACTAGTTTTTACTTAAATGATATTTTTCCTTCTAATTTTAATCTTCAGTATTATCTGCCATTAATGGTATTTTGTCACCAAGGTTTTGGCATTTTTTCATAAGTAAAATAATACAAATTTATTTTTTGCTTGGTTCTTTTACAGAGGGTCTCACTGTATAGTTGAGGCTGGCCTTGAACTCACTGTGTAGCCCAGGCTGGCCTCAAACTTGTAGCAATCCTCCTGCCTCAGCCTCTGGAGTGCTGGCATTATAGGCATAGATCACCATGCCTGGCCTTCAAAATTTATTTTAATATATTAGCTGTAACTTTTCTATGTGGTAAATATGCTTATGTAAATTTGAATTTTTCAGCTGCATTGGAATTGTCGATTACAGTCACCGCTGAAAACTGTATGCAAAATCTATATTTGAGTAAATTTCCTCTTAATTGGAGTAAGTGCTTCAGTGTTGAAATCAGTTCCTCATTTCCGAAAACTGAACATTAGATAACAATATGTGCTAATAATTGATAATGTAATATGAGTGGTTTTTCTTAATGTTAATCTTTCTCATCTTTATACATCGTACTGTTGAGCCATCTCATCTTTGTATAACATTACTGTTCCTTTGTGTTAATTTGGTTATGTTTCTTTCATTTCACTTTGTAATAACGTAAGAGTCTGTTCCTAATTCCTAAGAGATGATGGATGATTCCATATGTAAAGATTTTTTTCATGCATTGCCATTGTGAAAATACTTGGTGTTTCTTATTTACTTTGTTTTATTTTTTTGGTTATGTTTTAAAATACAGTCATGTTTTGTTTTATCATTTTTGACTTTGTGTTTTTATTTACAAACATGGACATCAATATTGTAAATTTTTGTAGTCTATTCTTCAATCAAGTGATTTTGTCATTTCATTTCTTTTTCCATTAATCATTACTGTGATGTTAAAATATTAAATAGTTGAATCACTCCCTTTAACTGTTACTAAAGTTGAAGCATAATGATATAGAAAAACACTTTAATTATTGACATGACTCATACTATCTAACTGTTTTATATTGAGTTCTGTCTCATTTCTTTTTTTTCAGAATATTCCCTATGTTTGCATTTTTTCCTCAGGTTGACAGTTCTTTTTCAAGTTGGAAAAAATGCAGTTTTAATTTTACTTGCAACAAATGTAATAGATTAATAGAGAGAATAGAGCTCTTTAAAATTGAGTCTTCCTATCCAAATGCAAGGTATGTCTTTATTTCTAATGAAATTATTATGTTGAGATACCACTAGTAGAGTTTACATTTTTATTCTGTGGCCTTACAAAAATTTCCTTAATTTATCACCACATGGAGATTGTTTATCTTTTAATGTGAGAATTTCATTTAAATTTTTTTTCACAAATCATCTTTATTATTCTTGATACATTATAATGGTAAGAAGAAAGTACCATTAGCTTTTTGACTTCATGTGAAACTTCATAGTTTGAGGGTGTTTCTGGTGTTTGTTTTGCTTGCTTTTACTTTCTTTTCTTAGTGAAATGAGCATTGGTACTTTACCACTAAGCTACATCCTAGCACAGTGGTGTCAAACCTACAGCACATGTCCCATAGCTAGCTGTTTGTATCATTGAACATTCTAACATGTTTACCACACTGTCCTAATATTTTACACTTTTAATTTTTTTTTAGTACTGGGGATTGAACTCAGAAAGCCACTGAGTTGAATCCTCAGCCCCTTTCACTTTTCATTTTGAGACAGGATCTTATTATATTGTCAGGCTGGCCTAAAACTTGGGATCTTCTTTTCTCAGCCTCCAGAGTAGCTGGGATAATAGATACGTTGCCACTATTCCCATCAAGGGAACTTTTCTTTTATTATTAAGATTTTGTAAAAAAATTTGCGACAGGGTCTCACTATGTAGTTCAGGCTGACCTCACTCCCAGTGATCCTCTAGCCTCAGGCCCCTGAGTACTGGGATTACAAGTGTGTGCCACCATGCATGGATTTTTCGACAATCTTAATGACAATTCTAGTAAAAATGCCTTTTCATGCATGCGCTTAGAAATATTGATTAGGTAAAATTTTTTAAATTTTACCTGGGGATTGAACTCAGGACCTTGTGTTTGGGAGGCAGGCACAATGCCACTGAGCTAAATCCCCAGCCTATAAAATTTTTTTTTTTTTAGTACTGGGGATGGAAGTCGGGTCCTTGTGCTTGCGCAGCAGGCGGCGAAACCACTGAGCTAAATCCCCGGCCTATAAAATTTAACTTTTTAAAAAATAGAATGTACTTTCACCTGTGAGGAAATTATTTACTTTTTAATACATACCTCCTAATTATATTTGTTTAAAATTTTATTTGGCATATCTGAAATGATATTCACAAATGAAAAACTTCATTCTATTTTTGTCTGTGTTCTGTATTGTTTTAGTGGCATTGTGAGACCATTTTGAGGTTGGCAACAAATATTTGCATGATTTGAGTTCAAATTTGAATTTACAAATTTTGTGTTAAAAACATGTTAGCCAGGCATGGTGCATACCTGTGATCCCAGCATTTGTGAGCCTCAGGCTTTCACAAATTTGAAATCAGCCTGGGTTACATAATGAGTTCAAGGCCAGCCTGAACTGCATAAGGAGACCCTGTCTCAAAAAACATGTTAAAGTGATTATATTATATATATTAGTATATATTAATATATATTATATATATATAAGTGGTTCAGTAGTTGTCTCCCATTTTCCTCCTACTGTAACTAATACTGATGTATTTGTATTAACTGATCCATATGCCTTATCCTTACTTTCAGTGTTACTGTCACTAACATTTTAGTGATCCATGATTTAATGTTGGTTTCCATATTGTATATAGTTATCATATCCTTCCTGAGCATAGCAAATCCTTAGTTTTTGATTATCGTGATTTTACACTAAAAAATTTACAGGGTATCTGGTCATCATTGGCCCTTTGTGATTGAGATTTAAGTTTTGAGTTTTGTGGATGAAACGTATCAGGTGGAATATATTGTTGACCTTGTTACTAGAGAGGAAATTTCTGTGCATTATGATATGTGTCTTATGTGAGAGATACCATGAATATACTTTTGCATCATATTGTCTTCTAATAATATGACTTGTATTGATTGATGTTTTCTGCCTGAAACAGTTAACTAATAGAGTAATACATTGTAAGTTTAAAACTTCTTCATTAGTCCTGTTTATTTGCAGTTATGATTTTTAATATAAGAACATTTTTTCATTTAATTGTTCAATTATCTATAGATTAATTGAAATTTGCTTAATTCTGTAGATGAAATTAATAGGTATCATTTTTTAGGTTTTGTTTGTTTTGGAGACAGGCTTTCACTATGTGGTTTAAGTTGGCCTTAGACTCATCATGTAGCCAAGGCTGGCCTCAAACCTACAGTGATCCTCCTGCCTTAGCCTCCTGAGTGCTGGGCTCACAGGTGTATGCTATCATGCCCAACCCATAAGTATCATTTTTGAATTGGCTAGTACTGTTCCACATTTGGCCACTTTGGGTTTTCTTTTCTTCCCTTCCCTTCCCTCCCCTTCCCCTTCCCCTTTCCCTTCCCCTTTCCCTTCCCCTTTCCCTTCCCTTTTCTGGGATCGAACTTGGGTCCTTGCGATTGCGAGGCAGGTGCCAGAACCACTGAGTTTAAGAGGGTAACTGTCCATTCAGCATCCCCTTAGTCATCCTTATTTTAAACTGTTTGTCCATTAAGCAGTGTCCAAGATCATTTTTAAAAATCCTGATCTATCTAGGAAACTAGCTATTTCTGCCTGAATTTGTGGTTGTTGCCAGGAATGATATTTAGACAGGAAGTTAAAGATACTAGAAGTATTGATTTTTTATTGTGTTCTCTTCTAAGCCAACAGAAGACACAATATAGTAAGGAGAAGTAAGTTTGTGCTAGCACTGTTTCCTTTCATTTTACTTTTATTGTGCTGGAGTACACATAGATTGAACCTTACTATCTTAACTATTTTTAAAAGTATTCATTCATTGGTGATCATTTTAATTGGGTAGTTAGCTTAGCAGAAGATCTTTCAGGATTTCACCATTGAGAATAATGTTTGCTGTGGGTTTTTCATATTTGACTCTTAAGTTCTTATTAGTAGCTTCCTTCTCTTCCTAATTTCTTGAGTGATTTTTTAAATCATTAACTAGAATTTTTTTGTCATAAGAGTTTTTGTGTCAAAGGAGACTTCACCCTTCATTCTCAATATGATTTACCAGCAAATTCAGCCATCCTTGCATTCTAAGAACAAATCACCTTTTGAAAAAGTATACAAGATTTTAATATATTCTTGAATTTATTTTGCTAGTAATTGTGTTGATTTTTCTTTTTGGTGAGTGTTAAGAGATTTTGTTCTATAGTTTTTATTTTTCTTTGGCTTTGCTATCTGTGTAATAATATACTAAAAAAAAGTTTCCATGTTTTCTAAAATTTCTCAAATATTTAGAAAAAAAATTGTTATTGGTTGAATTCTTCAGTAAAATCATCATGTAAAGTATTTTGTTGTTGGCAGTTTGTTTTTATTACGATTTCAAAAATTCAAAAAATTTAATCATGATAGCTTTTGTTTTTTTATGAGTTTATGTGTTTTATGTAAATTATCTTTTTTTTTTCTTTTGAGTTCAAGAAATCAATGTCAGGGTCATTGCATTGAGCAACATTTCCAGCCCTGTTTTTATTTATTTTGAGACAGCGTCTTAAGTTCCTCAGACAAAGCTTGAAATTTTAAGCCCTTCTGCCTCACTCAGTGTGCGGGTATTAGTTTTCTGTACCTAGTGTTCACTACCAATAATAGATGAAGAACAACTTAAAGGCTACTGAGCATATGCACATAAGGTGTCACTATTTGTTTTATTGACCTGGGGATCAAACTCAGGGCTTCGCGCATGCTAACCAAGCATTGTACCAGTGAAGTGTACCTATGGTCTGCATATTTTACATTACTGTGCCATATAACTTATTGAAGTAAAACTCCTTATGTACTACTTTTAGGATCCTTTCTTTATAATCTGTTAATGTTTCAAGTTTTAATTCTTATTTTTTATTCTACTTTATTTTTTTGGTACTAGGGATCGAACTTGGGACCTTGCGCTTGTGAGGCAGGTGGCGGAACCACTAAACTGAATCCCTGGCCCTCTACTTTATTCTTATACTCTTAACTAGCCAAGGTTTTGTTAGCTTTGTTTGCCCTTTTTTTTGGTACTGGGGATCGAACTTGGGACCTTGCACTTGCAAGGCAGGAGGCAGAACCAGTGAGCTAAATCCCAGCCCAATATTTGCCTTTTTTTTTTTTACTATCACTTTTGTTTTTTTAAATTTTTTTCCATTCTTTCTTTTCATTCCATTTCAATCTCTGATATAATGATAAACATTTCATTAGAGCTAGGATTTTTTTTTCATGCTAGGGATTGAACCCAGGGAATCTGGCATGATAAGTAGGTATTCTTTCACTGAGCTATTATACAATACAACCCTGCCCTCTGGTCCTTTTTATCTAGACCAATTTATTTTAGTCTTGGATCTTGAACATTATTTTTAGCCATTTAAAATAGTTCTATGTCTGACTTTTGTTTCTTTGCTTCTTTGTCATAGGGTTAGGGTCTAAGGATTGGAGTGCAAGTCTTAGGGTTAGCATTAGAGATTCTCAGGTTCAATCAAGGGCCTCAAACTTAACTACTCCATGCCGCTAAGTAATTTCTTAATCTTTGTTGTTGTTGTTTTTTTTGCTACCTGGGATCAAACTTGGGACCTTGGGCTTACGAGGCAGGTGCCAGAACCACTGAGCTAAATCTCCGGTGGTTAGTTCTTTGTGATATTTCCTGTGTGGTTGTGGTTTTGTTCATAATCTCTTTGCCTATACCAGTGTCTTAAAGGGTTCTACCTATTCTGTCTTCCAGAAAATTTAATGCTTCTGTTTTAATACTTACATCTTTGATCCATTTTGATTTCAGTTTACTGCATGGTGAAACATATGGGTCTAGTTTTAATGTTTGGCACATGGAAAGCCAGTTTTCTCAGCATCATTTATGAAAGAGGTTATCTTCCAGTGTTTGGCTCTTTTGTCAAAGGTAAGGGCGCTGAGTTTGTTTGGAGTTCTTTCTGCATCTTCTGATCTACTCCAATGCTTGCTTCCAGGAATAAATTTTGGAGTATCACTTCCCTTTCAAATTCATTAGAGTTTGAGAAGTAGCAGCATTAGGTCTACTGGAAATTTCTTACAGAATTGAGCAGTTAATATATCAGGGCCTGGGCTTTTCTTTGTTTTTAGGTTTTTAATTACATCTTCAATTTCATTGATTCATACTGGTTTATTTAGAATTGTTATATCTTTTTTTTTTCTTTTTGGTACCGGGGATCGAACTCAGGTCCTTGCGCTTGTGCAGCAGGCAGTGAAACCACTGAGCTAAATCCTTGGCCCCAGAACTTTTATATCTTGATTCAGCTTTGGTAATTCATGTGCATGTAGGAACCTGTACATTTCTTCTGAGTTTTCCATCCCATTAGAATATAGATTCTCGACATATTGATGACCTGGATTTCTACAGGATCTGTATTCTGTCCTCCTTTTCATTCCTAATTGCACATATTTGAGTCTTTTCTTTCCTTTTTTGGTAAGATTGGCTAAGTGTTTGTCAATTTTATTTATTTTTGTTTTTGGTACTGGGAATCGAACTTTGGTCCTTGTGCTTGCATAGCAGGCGACGAAACCACTGAGCTAAATCTGGCTCAATTTTTTTTTTGTGTGTTTGTTTTTTTCTTTCAGTATATGTGCTGCCAAAGCGAGTGCTAGTTGCTTTATTTTTGACAGTGAGGTATTGACTTCCACCATTACAATTGTATTATTGCTTATTTGATTATTCATATCAGTTATTATGTGCTTAATATAGTTAGGTGTGCTGGTATTTGGTGCATCTATATTTATGATAGTTCTCTCTTCCTCTTGGATTGTTCCAAGTATATAGTTACCTTCTTTGTTTCCTAATCAGTCTTGGCTTGAAATCTATGTTGTTTGCGAATAGAATAGCTACCCCTGCTTTTTTCCAGGTTTCTGTTGCGTGGAATATTGTTTTCCATCCCTTGACTTTTCAGTAAGTGAAATTTTTTTGAATTAAATATTTCTTTTATGCAGCTTATTTTTTGATCTTGCTTTTTGATCCATTCTGAAAGTCTGTTTTCATTGGCGAATTGAGACCATTTATATTGATGGTTGTAACTTATGTATTAACTTATCTTCATCATGTTATTTTCCTATTGTTGGTTCCCTTTCTTTCCTCCTGTTTAATTGTTTGCCTTGCCTGGTGAATTCATTCTTTTGGGGTTCGTGAGGCTGTATTCCTTGTAATCTCTCTTTTTTTTTTTTTGTACCAGGGATCGAACTCGGGACCTTGTGCTTGCGAGGCAGGCGCCGGAACCACTGAGCTAAATCCCCAGCCCCCTTGTAATCTCTTTCTAGAATGTCTTTCAGAAAATTTTGGAGTGCTAGTTTGGTTCTCATGAATGTCTTCAGCTGTTCTTTGTCATAGAAGTATTTTTTTCTTCAATTTTGAGAGATTGTTTTGTGGGATACATCAGTCTTGGTTCGAGGTTATTTTCTTTTAGGGCTTGAAATACTTCAAGCTTTCTTTGATTTGAAGGTTTGTGTTGAACTTTGCTGTGATTCTGATGGCCTTTCCTTTATATTTGATTTGTTTCTTTTCTAATGGCTTTTAGTATTCTGTTCTTGTGTTGAATTTCTGCAATCTTGACTATTGTATGCATTGGTATAGATTTTTTTGATAATGGCAAATTGGAGTTCTATATGCCTCAATTATCTGTATGTCAAATGGTTTTTCTTTGCTTGGGTTGTTTTCTGCCATTACTTCTGTGAACATGTTTTTTATGTTGTGTATGTTATTTCCTGATTTTTCATTGACTGAACAATCTTATGTTGTTCTTTGCACCATCTAGCAGCTGTTGGATTTTTTTTTGTATTCCTTTGCTATTTTTAAGCAATCTTTCTTTTCATGGTTGCTACCCACAGTCCTTTCTTCTACATCTGATATTCTACCCTCACATTTGCTCATTCTGCTATATTTTCAATGGAATTTTTAATCTTCTGGATATCTGTTTGAATCTGTTTCATAGTTTCCATTTCGTATGTTGTGCATTCATGGTTTCCATCATTTTCCTAAGCTCTTCTATTTTTTGTATCTATCTGCTCTAGAGTCACTAAGCATGTCTTTCATATGGTCACCATCTCTGTAGTTATGTGGGATACTATTTCTGATTTGATTTTTTTCTAGAGCCTCATTCCTCTGCTTTGCTACTTCTGCTGTTACCGCTTCAGAGAGTCCAGGTGGGTGGGTTTTGAATTGTTCCACCTCATTGGCCCCTGGGTTTGCCTTTCATGAGCTGGAAGTTTGAAGTTGCATCTTTCTTAAGTGTCTCCTCATTTTCTGTTGTTTTTGAGTCTTAATTCCTGAGTTCATGCTTGCAAATTGCTTATGGTAAGTGGCTTTATTGCTCGCATTTAAAACCCTTAGGAAATAACTACTTGTCAGAGATATCTTTTGGAGTAGCTTTTGATTATGAATCTATTGCAAGATTCTACCTCTTCAATTTATTGTTCGCTGCTTTTTTTGGTCTAGCCCCTGGTTTCTTGGTACAGGTATATAGTAGAGTTTATGACCCTTAGGCCATCTCAATGTGATCATACTAGCAAGAACAACTGATTAGAACAATTACGCCACCTTGTCTAAAGTAGTACAGTCAGGAAGAATGATAGAATCAGAAGTATCCTAGAAAATGACTGAATCTTAAATGAACCAGAAAATTGTATACAATAAATATGTCCTCAGTGTGCCAATTTTACCCTTGGGAGAAAATTTAAAAGGGGTTGAGGGAAAAATAGAGAAATAGAAGAAGAGCAAGAGATTAGAAGGCAAGGCTGGATGACAGAGGAAGATTATGCAAACTTTGGGAAACTGGTGCAGAATACAGGAGGGAAAGAGAGAAGGAAGAAATAAAAACAAGAACAGAACAACAAAAAACTAGAAATAGCGTTCACATAAAAACGAGCAAACACATCAAGAAAAAAAAATTTTTTTAATGTTCACTTTATGTGTTTTTGCTGTCACTGCTAGACAAAGTGAGCATGCAGGATCCGCATCTGTATTCATTAATCTCAACAATGCAGCCTTGATTTTCGCCAGGGTAGTGAATAATCTCACCAGCCTTCCACCTTTAGTTCTCAAGTTCAGGCTGGTTTTAGGATTTGAGGCTGGTGCCCATTTTGTTCAGCCTGCAACACTTTGTGTTCCTACTTCGGGGTCATAGTTGGCTCCTTGACTTGTTCCTGACTTGAACTTGTTTCTGGGTCACCCTGAAGGAGCCAGCTTGCAGTTGCTCTGAATTCTGAGCTCAGTTGGCCCCTTTCCAGGGTGGCTACTTACTGGCCATTTGTCTTCTCCTGGGGGATGACTGAATCCTAATAACTCACCAGCCATTGTAGTCTGATTCATCCACTGGTCAACTAGTGTATTTGAGCTATCCTTCCCACACAGTAATTCAGGGAGAAAATACTGCTTGCAACTTCCTCCTTTTTTTTTTTTCTTTTTTGTTGGTACTGGGGATCGAACTTGGGTTCTTGCACTTGCACAGCAGGCAACAAAACCACTGAGCTAAATCCCTGGCCCACCACTTCCTTCTTTATTGAAGTCTTATTTCTGCTATCCCTGTGGGCTCCAATTTTTGCTTTAAATCCTTGGCTGGGTCCTGGGTATGCACCTCCCTCCACCTTCTCTTCCTCTCATTCCAATATGCCAGTGGCTGGGCACCAAATCTCAGAGATGCTGTTTCCCTAGTCTTCACCACTCTACCATCTTTCTGTAACTCCCTGAGGTAAAATTAAAACTGAGGAAAAAATAGCCTATCTCAGATCTTGTACATATTAAGTTATTTATATAAGAGGCTTAGAATAGGGCCTTGACCATCAAAATACTCTGTTTTGTCTATAATGTCACTAAAAGGAACATTACTAAAGCTAGATTTTTAAAACTTAAGTTACTGAGTTAGGACCTGAACCTTGTTGCATGCTTATGTCCTATTTCCCAACTTTAATACAGTACTGCCACATGGTCATGAGTGATAGTTGGTTTATTCCCCCTAAGTGTGTGTTTAATATATCCAGTGCATCTACTTTCATGAAGTAATTTATTATTGTTGAAATGGTTAGGTATTTAAATTTTATTTTGTGGAAATAGAAGGTCATTTAAGAAATAATCCCTCATATATTTATTATGGCCTTTTAAAATCTTGTTAATAAAACAGGATAATAGCTAATACATATTTAAAAGATTTAAATATAATCATAACTTTTAACTAAATCTGTCTCATATCTTAGAAGTAAATTTTGTTTTTTTGAGATACGGTTTTGCTTTGCAATGAGGGTTGGCCTTGAACTCTCTGTGATCCTCATGCCTCAGCCTCCCAAGTGCTGGGATTTACAGGCGTGTGCCACCTTGCCCACCACTTTGCTGCCTTTTTTTATTTTAAGGACAAGTATTTTCATCTACTGAAAACTCAATGATATATATTCAACCTAGTTTCAAGGCAAGTTGACTACTTTTGTCTTTTTTAGCTTAGCAATGTAAAGCGTAGTTTTACATGGGATGTTATGCTAAATTATCTTCTTATCATTGGTCATGAGAATTTTTATCAGTGTAGCCTCAGCATCTTGCTGTTCTGAGTTAAACTGTGTGAGGGTAATTAATGGTGGTATTAAACATCCCAGTCTGGACTTCTTGAGTATGGAAATCTCATCTTTTAACACAGGACAGGTAGGAAGATGACCAGCTGAAAAGGCTACATGTCATGTGCCGTCATAACTAGCTTTCCATTGTGTTCCTCTTAAGAGGCTCAACAGTTTGTCTCTTAGTGGGGACATCTTCATTTACTACTTTCCTTTCAGCCAGCTATCTGCTTCTTCTCTCACTATGTCTGGATTTCACATAAAGTGTGAATGGGATTTACCACTTTTTGGCCATCTCTTCATAAGCATATTGGTTAGTGCCACCTTCTTCACCTTGGCTGCCTTACTTTGGACTGCTGGAGGAAAGAGCCATAGTTACTATTTTTTTCTTTTTTTCCAGATGTGATCTAGCATACTTATGTTTTGGTGTCCTAAATGGTGGGATCATAGCCAAATGGACAGGGTAATTTCTAAATTTGAGCAATTCAATACATATCTCTCACAGTAACAGTCCAACAGGGCTTTTTTTAGGGGTCATGTGCTCATTGTAGTCAATCATAGTTTAAGGTCCCAAATATGGTGTGGTAATACTCGCTACTTTGTCGCAGTACAAATTTTCATGATGCATTGTAGCTGTGGGTTAGATCTTGGAAACAGATGCAGTTCTAAAAATTAATCACATGCACACCTTAATGTTGAAGATGTTCGAGGAATGTGTATTTCCCATGGTTTTGAAAGGAAAGTAAAATATATTGTCAATAATTGCATATTTCAAAATAAGGGTAAAATTTCACATAGCTCACCAAAATTGTAGGTGATGTAATGGATATGTAAATTAACTTGAATTAATTAAGCCACACTGTGTACAGAGAACAAAACATTATGTACCCAATAAAGGTACAATTCCAAGAAACTGGTAAAAAAAATTTCTATTAAAAAAAGACATTGAGCAGCAGGAAGGCCTACCACGGGACATTACCTCACCAAATTACTGAGCTGCGGTAATTTGTAATTCATATCTCAGTGTACCCACTCCTGCCCCAGGGACAGGCAATCTTAGAAGATACATCTTTCCCTTGTTTGTGAGTGTACGGTGGTAGAGGAGAAACAGGGAAATCACAGATACTTCAAACTCTGAGGTGTCAGAGGTGTGAGTCTGAATAATCACCATTTCATGGGGGTTTTGTAGTCTGTCTGGGAAGATAGTAAGAGAGCCCTTATATTGCAGTGGGTAATATTTTATTAAGTCTTTGTGAAATACTTACTTTTCATTTGTTCTCCATGCGTCTGCTTCTGCCCACTGAGACATTTTCTCATTCCCTGTATCTGCCTAATTATTTTGAATACGTGTAGTATGAGGATGCTGTATCCTCCAGAGGAACCACAGAGTTCTGTTTGTTTCTAAGGAATTGAGACTGAAACTGGGTATTGTGGCAAATGCTTGTAATACCAATAATGAGTAGACTAAGTCAGGAAAATTGTGAGTTTGAAGTCAGCTTACACTACTCAAAGAGCCTCTGTCTCCAAAATGAAAACTATGAAAAACAGTTGAAACTAAAGGGTCATTTTGTCTTAAAGAAAACAATCTTAGGAGTGTAATTTTTTTGCAGTACAACTCAGTCTGAATTGTAAAATGCTGTGTGTAGAGTTCAGTGGTAGAATACTTAGCTAGCATGTGTAAGGCCCTGGGGTTGATCCCCAGCTCTACAAAAGTAAAGTGTGTGGTATGTGTCATGTGTGTGTGTCTTTAGCAGCCTTTAACCTGTGGTGAATAAGCTGGGTGTAATGGTACATTCCTGTAATCCCACAACTCTGGAGGCTGAGGTAGGAAGATCTCACATTAAAGATCAGCATGGGCAATTTAGCAACTTAAAGAGACCCTGTCTCAAATGAACCACAATTTCAAAAAGGGCTGGAAATGTAGCTAAGTATAAAGGCCCTCAGTTGAATCCGCAGAGTCACACACACACATACACAAACACACACACATACACAATCTGCAGTGAGCACAGACCCATGTGTTGAGATAAAGGAAACACAAGAAGAGAAAACCTTCCAATAAAGAACTCATACCGTCAGAATAGACCTATGAGGATCTTCTCATGAGTGAAAGAATGGTGTTTTGTCAGTGAGAATTTGAAGTTAGTGAGTGTGACTTTAACTGAGTATAGATGGAAAGCCGCCTATAGGAATTCAAGATGAATACATTCACATGTATTCAGGGAAGGTTGAATAGAAGAACGGATTGGTGTAAGGAAAATGAGTAATGAAATTTTGTATGTGTTGTATGCTTATATAAGACTTTAGAATGAGCTTGAAAGATCAATGTAAGAATGTTTTGTGGAATTCAGGATACAGTAATGGAAGGATGCATGCAAAATTGGGTAGGTAGAATACTATGGATTATACAAGGTAAATGCATTGATAAAAGAAAGACTCCAATATATGCATATCTACATAAATGGAATCATTAAGTGAAGACATGACAAGTAGATCCTAGATGTTCAGATTGGAATAGATTCCAAATGAAATATATGGATGGGTCATTGCAGATATATGAATTTTTAAAAGATTGATGGTTAGAAAAATGGATAAATACAGAGATCATTGCATGGATGAGGGTTGCATAACTGGTAACTGCATGATGAGTGATTTCAGAGTGGCTTGGTAGATGTATTAATGCATAGATAGGTTGATCCAAAAATGGATGGTTGACGAATTTCATCTTATGAGCATTAGACTGATAGAATAAGTCACATATAAATCTGCAGGAAAAGATCATAAAGAATGAAGGTGTGTTTCTGTGGCCTAATTCATGAAATGAGAGAAGTTTGTGTTCATATTCTGAAAATATTGTGATCAATAATACTAATGAAATCTCAAAATAATTTCATTATTGAAAGGACTTCTGAAAATATTTTGATATTTGCATATGATGATCATGGTATATCACCTTTTCCATATTTCCCACAGTTCTTACTAAAGTGCAACCATTTTAAGAATTTTAGGTGCTTTGCTGCATGAAATTTTCATATAATCTAAATCATTATACTTTATTTTTTCTGAACTTTTCTGTGTGAATATGTTGATCATGGTAAATCATATTTTCCAGTTTTTAATGAGGTGTACTACCAGTTTGAGACGTTAGAAATTTTAGATCCTTCTCTGACATTTCCATATAAATCCACACACCATTGTATATATTTTCTTTGTAGCAAGAGCCAGTAACTTCTGCTGTGCAGTTTGAAAATGAATCCAATTTGTTTTATAAAATTTTAAATGGCTATGAATGATAATTATTTACACAGAATAGTTATTTTCATTTTGTATATTTATGTGTATATAGTATACTTTGATAATTCCCACTCCCAGAACTCCCTATTCCCCTGATATCCCCTTCCATCCCCCCTTGCCTTGATCACCTCTCTCTTTTATATTCCACATGAGAATATATACTATTTTGAAATCAGTTTAACCCTGCATGCATTCCATAACGCATACAAACTGTGTAGTGTTAATCACTTAGATGCAGTAGAAGAGAAAAGGATATTCTTGAATTTGGGTGCACTTTTACATGTACATTATGTAGATTTTGATTTATTTCCTCTGACCATAAAACATGTCATGTAAACCAGGGACAGTGGCATAGTAGTCCCAGTTATTTGTGATGCTGTCTCAAGGGTAAAAAGTGACATGATAGGAAGAGAGACCTCAATCTCTTTCTTTGTCTGTATACACGGTAAACGTTAAATGTTCTGTCTCAGTGTTTTGGAATAAAAGTGGCATTGGTTGATGGAGAAAGACACGATATGCACATCAGGTAGAAAAGTAAAAGTGGTCTAAAAAGATGTCAGAGCAAAGTTAGTAGGAAGTAGAATTTGCTGCTAATCATATAGACAGTAATGACAATGGCAAGTTGAATTTTATTGCCAGGGTCATGATTGAAGATACTGTTGATTATTAGTAGACATATAAGGTGACCATATAGGAGCAGCATATAACCCAGTGTTGAAGAGTTCAGGAGGTACTTAGCACCCTTTCATTTCATGAATGTGTGAAGGTTCTTTAAATACTTTCAAACATTACTTTTTTTTTCTTTCACATGCCTCTTTGAAGGACCAAAGAGATCTTTCTTCCAGGTAAGAGCAGTAAATCCTCCATTCTGATTTTTAAGATACTCTTGGCCATGTTGATTATAGATTAGATTCTTGTCTAAGTTGTGCAAAATTTTCTTTTTCATGAAAACTTTTGTATATTATTATTTTGAGGTTGTTTCAATCAAGGATTTCACAGTTGTCTCTTACTGTTACAGAACATTAAATTAAATTGAAAGTTGAATTCTAGGTATGGGTTGTGCACGCCTGTAAGCCTAGCACTTGGGAGGCTGAAATAAGAAGACAGCAAGTTTGAGATCAGCCTGGGCAATATAATTCCAGGCCAACCTGAACTACCTAGAGAGATCCTGTCTTGTAAAAAAAAGTTAAAATACAGGTTTTCTTACCTTTATTTTCATCCCAAATTGTACATGAAACATCCTGAAAAGCAGAAAGAATACATGTGGCTGTTTTAATAGTGGATTTTGGCTTTTGATAAAGTCCTATGGAATATAGAATATGTCACTAGTGTTCTCTTGTGCAGTGTCTTTTAAGCCCCTGAACTTTTATATAAATTAGCACTAAGAAGCTACACAGGAAATGCTGATTCAAAGAATGAATAGGTATTTAAATAGCATGAAAATAATTTGGAATATGAGATGGATACTCAAATCACAACAAATGGTCATAGGAAGGAAAATAAGTTTCATCATTTACCTACAGTAAGTTTTGTTGCTTGGGAATTATTTAGCATTAGAATTGTGGGAGTGTTTTTATGGAGAATCAATAAATACTCAATATCTTCAGTTATAGTTGTATGCTAACCTATTATTTCCATTTGCAATCTCCTGTATTCTCCTGCATGGTGAAAGTGTTGACAAGTGATATATGTGTGTGTGTGTGTGTGTATGTATGTATATATATATATATATATATATAATATGTATATATGCTTTTTGCACTGGTTTATACACAGCATCACCAAAATATTTTATTATTTCTCCTGTCTGGGACATTATTGCCATCACTGCACATCACAACTTTTATAGAAGCAGGCTCAGGAATAGAAGTGACCTGCTTTTTGGCAAGTGATTCCCTGGAATATTCAGTACTGCTCTCTGCTATAAACATGTCTTTGCTTCTATGTCTTGTGGTATATTCCCTAATGTATTTCTTTTTGCGTTTGGAAAGAGAAATTTGTGGGAATTGTAATTAATGTGACCCCATGAACAGTTAAATTGCATCCCATATTATAGGTAGGCTTTTTCACTAGCTGAGTGTCTTCTGTATGCCAGTTGTATTTCCATTTGTATACTTGCATTTGCATTAGAAACCTACTGTTTTTAGGACAGTGTTAAGCATGATAATCTGAAATCCTTGATTTATCTAGACTAGACTCTGTTCTTCTTGCTGAATATAGTGGGCCTCACTTTGGGTTAAGATCTAAGATTGAGTGAAGTTCAACTCTTCTTCAGTGCTCAGAGCTAAGACATGTATCCCATCAGCACTGTGGCTGTAATGGAAGGCCAGATCTTTACACTGATGTGTAGAGCATGGTGATACCATTTTGTAGAGCATGTAGTTCCATCATTTTCTTATGGGTCATATAAGTAATATGCTTGTTTTTTGGGGTTGGAGTAAAAAACTCAGTGTACTAAAGAGATTTTAGTTTATCCCATATTACCTTGATTTCTTTATTTTCCTTAGTTTATCCCTTAACCTACATAAGATTAATATAAATACTGCTTATATTAAACTTCAGTTGTCTACTCCTGGATCATACAACTACTAAATTCATTGCCCAACATGTCTTTTTTTTTTTTTTTTTTCACTACCGGGGATCGAACTTGGGTCCTTACGCTTATGAGGCAGGCAGTGGAACCACTGAGCTAAATCCCCAGCCCTGCCCAACATTAATAGATAGGTTTGTACAATGGACACATCCAAAAATATCACCTCTTTTATCAGTCTTAGGGATAAAAACAAGATTTTAGGATAGGGGATAATCCCTTAATTTGAAATGGTGTAGTTTTTAGAAACGTATTATTTTGTGGTTTCAAATTTCAGAAATATGTGTAGTGATGCCTGTCTCCTTTCTCATTATATTAGACTGTTCTATTAGCTGTATTCTTAGGTATGATTCCATTTCTTTCATAATTCTTATTTATTTTACATGCAGCGAAATTACTTTTATAGTACTAGTATTCAAGTATGTTTTTTTTTTTTTTTTTTGGAACTGGGGATCAAACTCAGGTCCTTATGCTTTCAAGGCAGGCAGTGGAACCACTGAACTAAATCCCCGGCCCAGTATTCATCATGTATCTTATTGTTTGTGTTAACATTTTTTTTTTTTGGTACTGGGAATCAAACTCGGGTCCTTGTGCTTGTGCAGCAGGCAGTGTAACCACTGGGCTAAATCCCTGGCCATGTGTTAACATTTTTCAAGATCAGAATGATTATCTTGATAACAGATTAATGTCCTAATCAGATGCCTTCAAGTTACTTGAAATGAAATACCCAGTAATACATTATTTTATATTCTGTGTTGTGGTTCAGCACTTCTTGTCTTTAAGGGACTAGACTTTAAAGTCGATACTGTTGGGCCGGGAATTTAACTCAGGGGTTCTGCTGCCTGCTGTGCAAGTGCAAGGACCCAAGTTCGATTTCCGGTACCAAAAATAAAAAGTCGACACCGTTGGGGCTACTCAACTGGGTTATTGTCGTGTGAAAAGCAGATTATGACCACTTTATAAACGGATGTGTACTATTTGTCATAGTGAAACTTAACAAAAAAACAGGTGATGGGCCAGATTTAGACCACATGCCATAGTTTCATGTAGGACTCCCCAACCTAAAGTAGGAGGTCAGTTTTAGATTGAAGGTATTTCAGCTTAGAAACCAGAGGTAAAAGGAAGTCTTCCATTCCTATGTCAGTTTACTGAATCTTCAACATTATAAAATATGAAATTAAATTTAAAAATGAGTGAAATAACTTAATCCTTGGAATTCTTGTATCTTAAAGCTGAGTGCCAAGTGTTGTCTTTTTTTTTTTTTTGCACTTAGGATTGTAGTACATTGAAACATGGCCACAAAGAATGAAGTACTCAGTGATAAAAATCCTTTGTCCTCCACCTTCTTTATTTCCCAGGGATGATAAAAATTAATCATTTGTAATATACATAACAGCCAGTGACGTTTCTCAGCTTATATACATACCTTTATGTAGAATTTATTTGCAAATGTATGATCAGAATCATAGGTAGTATTTTGTAACTTTGGTTCCCTTAATATATGATGAATATATTTTCAAATCAAGAAGTACAACTTTTCTACAGATCTGTCCTTGGATATAGAGTACAAATGATAAATGTCAGTCTGCTTTGTTTTGGAAAATGTGGGTTAATTTTTCTAAATTTGTTTTGCTGCAACATAAAATGCTGTAAAGTGTTGTAATTATGGATAAATTCTAATTAGTTTGGCTCCTAATGCTATATAATAGATTTTTAGGTATAGCATTGTTGGATCATCAGTTATGTATCATTTTGGTTTTAGTCATTATTATTTAATCACCTTTCAGAATACCACAAAGCAATGATGTAATGGGAGTGCTAATTTTCATGGACATTTAAAAGTTTGATGGATATGAATAGCCTTCAAATTTTTAGCAAATCTAATAAATAGGTGAAATGGTATTTTACAAACTTAAATATAATTTAAATGATACATGGGCATAGATAAAATAATGAATCTTTTATAATAAAAGCAGTACTTTACTTGTCCTCCAATCCCAAGAAATGTCCTCTTTGTTAAAATATAAACCATTAAATTTTTCCAAATTTAACACTTATTCATAAATTTCCCAAGTATACTTAAAGCAGTTGATTTTTTAAATGATTTTAGATTTGTAAGAATCACATAGAAGAAACTCATATATTCTTCACCCAGACAGAATTTTTGCTTTCTGTCTCTTCACCTCTTCCTTTCTTCCTCTCTCCCTTTTCCCTCTCCTGGCATGTGTTTTTATAGTTTTTTGTGAACTATGTATCATTTGCCGACACTATGTCTCTTTAACCCAAAATTATTCATCATTTGCTAAGAGCCTAGGCATGTTCCTATATTGGGGTTGGTGAAAATTTCAAAACCCTGAACTGTATCACTAGTGTAAAAGTCAAATAATATACAGTCCCTATTCACATTTTACTTGTTCTAATGATTTTTTGTACAATTTCCTCCCCTCATCCAGGATTCTCTCATCTGTATCTTATATTGTATTCAGATAGAAAGTCTCTTTAATCTTAATCGGAAACACTTCTTCAGTTTTCCATTTTCTTTATAACATTAGTGTTCTTAAAAAGTAATGTTAGATTTTAAGATTCCTCATATTTTGAAATTTGCTTTCTTGTGAAGAGTTTTATATTATGGGTTTTAGTCAGGAATTCCTCAGAATTGTTATGTATTTTTCCCACTGAATCAAATGAGGTGAAAATTATTACTATTATTATTTTGGTACTGGGGATTGGACTCGGTTCCTTGTGCTTGCAAGGCAGGCGGCAGAACCACTGAGCTAAATCCCTGGCCCCTAGTGAAAATTATTTTATCTCATTAATGGAGATGCTAACATCATTCAATTGTTTTTATTAAAACTGGCTTGGTTTCTCTTTGAATCTATCACTTATTTCATCATAAATATTCTAAAGGAAAATCATTTAAAATTACATAGATACTCCATTTACCATCAAACTTTTACAAGATAATTTTAGTACAAGTCAATCTTGATGCAGTTGATGCAATCTTGATGCAGTTGATGCAGTTTTTGTTTAATTTTGTTGCTGTTCTAATATAGGGAAGCATTTATGTATCATAGCTTATGACAAATACTCAAAGTATTTTTAAGTGCATATACAGCAGGAAAAATACAAGTGCTACTTAAGAAAGCAAGTGGGTTTAAAAGGATTTGGGGGAATTTTATTCTGAATTGGAGTGGAATGTGACATGCAGAACTACAGAGTCAGGTGATGCAGATATACTTACATGTTGGAAGAAGAGCATATTGTTGCTAATAACAGGTTTCAGGTAGGGAATGTAACCTTTTGTAAATTCTATTGTTAAAAATTCTTTTATTGTTACATTTTAGGTGTAGAGTACGTTTACACTTATGATTGGGTGCTTGCACCTGTACATGATGTATCTTGGTTCTTATTTTTTTCCCCATTACCTGTGCGCCCTCCACCTCTTCCACCCTTCCCTATTTACATAGATTTCGTTACTTATAGTGGGCATACTTGTCTTGTTCCTGATTTTAGCATGAAATTTTTCAGTATTTGACCATTTAGTATGGTGTTGGCTGTTCGTTTTTCATAGATAGCCTTAATCAGGTTGAGATAAAGACCTTCTATTCCAATTTTCTCTAGGGTTTTTATCATGAATCGGAGTTGGATTTTGTCAAATGCTTTTTCTGCATCTATTAAGATCATAACGTTTTTTGTCCTTGGCTCTGTTAATATAGTGTATTACATTTATTGATTTATGTATGTTGAACCATCCTTGCATCTCTGGGATAAATCTGACTTGGTCAGGGTGTATGATCTTCTTTTGTTTTTTTTTCTCCCCATAAAGTTTATTGGTACATTTTAGGTATAAAATACAGTTACATTCATCTTTGAGATCTTGGATCATTACATGATGTATCTTGGTTCTTATTTTTTCCCTTCCCCTGCCCTCCCTTCACCCCCTCCACCTTCCCTATTTGCAAAGACTTTGTTTCCATATTTTTCCTTTTCTCATA
>NW_004624768.1:0-16421 GCF_000247695.1 Heterocephalus glaber | reverse complement strand
CAGTTTGTAATAGCTAAAGCTTGGAAACAGCCCAAATGCCCATCAACTGGAGACTGGATAAAGAAAATGTGGGTTTTTTTTTTAATAAAATAGAGTACTACTCAGCCATAAAAAATGAGGAACTAGAGACATTTATAGCTAAATGGATGCATATTGAGGCCATACTCCTAAGTGAAATAAATAGGCTACAAGTAAATACTGAATAGTTTTCTGGTGTAAGAAACAAAGTTAAGGATTAAAATGAATAATAAGTTGAAATAGGAAGAAAAGTTCCAAGGGGTAGGGGGAGTTGGAGGGTAAGTGGAAAGGTAAGAAGGGAAAGGAAAATGAGAAAAGGAAAAAAATGGAAATAAAGTGTAAATAGGGAAGGATGGAGGGGGTGAAGGCTGGATAAGGAATGGGGAAAAAATAACCAAGATACATCACGTACAGGTACAAGCACCGGATGATAAATGTAAATGTATTGTATACCTAAAATGTACCAATAAAAGAATATAAGCAAAAAAAAAATTTCTGTTTTTGGTACTGGGGATTGAACTCAGGTCCTTGCACTTGTGATGCAGGGGGCAGAACCATTGAGCTGAATCCCCCTCCCCTGTATTTCTTTACTTTTAATTATTTTTATTGGTGTATTTTAGATAAACATAGTAATTCATCATAGGTAATTTGTACCTGTACATGATGTATGTTGATTCTTTTATCCCTAATCCCCTTCCCTCCCTTCAACCTCTTTCCTTCCTTATTTACAAAAGCTTTGTTTCCATTTTTTACTCTTTTCCTTTCTTTTCTTCCCCCTCCCCCTCCCTTCTCATTTGAATATTTACTTATTTCCCAGTATCATACATTTTCGTCCTTATTTACCCTTCCAGTTTCTCACATCTGAAACAATGCAATATTAAAGAGTATGGTCTCAAAGTGCATCCATTTACCTGGAAATGTCTCAAGTTTATCTTTATGGCACAGTAATACTCCATTGAATTAAAAAAAAAACCTACTTTATCCATTCATTGTTTGATGGGCATGTGGTTTGTTTCCAAATTTAGCTGTTACAAACTGGTACTATAAACATTGGTGTGCATATATAGCTGTGGTATGATGCTTTTAATTCTTTTGGGAAGATACCAAGCAGGGGAATATCCCGGTCAATGATATGTCTAGTTTAAGTGTTCTGAACCACCTCCACATTGATTTCCACAGAGGAACAACCTTTTCATTAACAGCAGTCTATCTAGTAAGTTTAGAGATACTGTGAAGCATGGTCCCATTGTCCGGGAATTCATTTTCTATTTTCAAATCTTGGTAAAATCCATAAATCTTTATTCTGGATGTGAGGGCAAAGGGAAGCGTGACTGGGTGGGTTTCACTAAGAAAAGTGCTTTCAGATTAGCAGTCCGTGACCTTGAAATGAGGATAAAAAGGAGAAAGGGACTTTCCTGTGGGTGACTAGACTGTTGAGCACAGGGACTGCCATTGTGAGTGGTATGGTGAGGACCATGGAATCTCACCACTAACGGCGCAGCCTCTCCTAGTAAGCACAGATGAGACAAAGCAAAGGAAGTGTGAGGAGAGTACACTCTGATTTCTCCTTGAATCCTTTGAACTTCATTGCTCTCTGGTACATCATTTGTACAGAAAGATAGGCCCATGTTCCTTTCACAATGCATTTAACTAGGATAGGACATTAAGTTAATTCCAAGGAAAAGCCATATAATTGGTTAAGAATACCTTCAGCGTATTTATATGATGCTTTGAGTTATATTCTCTGGTAAATTACCTAGTTTCACACATGGGGTTATATAGTAGTAACTCATTGTTATTTTTCTATAAGATGGTTAAGTTCTAAACTGACAAATTGTTTGACTTTTACTTTTTACGAGGCTGGACAAGATTGGCTTTCTCAGAGTCCCTCCTAGAAAGAGATGTATTTTGACCTATACTAAACTCCGATGTGATGGATTTTTTTCTGCTGTACTAGAGACTGAACTCAGGGGTTCTTTACCACTGAGCTGTATCCCCAGATATTTTTATTTTTCATTTTGAGGTATGGTCACATTAAGTTGCCCTGGCTTGCCTGGCAGTGCTTTAATATTGACAAGGTGAAATGAAAGGATCCCATCGAATTGTCAGTTGTCCTGTAATGAGGCGGTGACACCCACCCCAGCACAAGCAGGTTCTGATAACCCGGGCATTGGTTGCATAAATCACATGGTTACTGTGAAATAAGTAAAGTTGCACAGTTTGAGATTCTCTTCAGCATTCCACTGTATTCATCAGTCAGAGACCAGCAGTGGTCTTAGTCACATCACACTCTTCCTAAGCAGCCTCTGTGCAGCTTGGCCATTTGCATCTGCTCTGCATCCTGTTGTCCTGGTGAAATGTTCAACGAGGCAGTGTTATTAAGTCATTTAGAGATCTTGGCTTTTATGAAAAATGTTTTGCAAAGATTTTTGAGAGAAGGAATGGTGAGAAGTCAAGTGATAAAAAATATAACCTAGTGATGAATAAGTGAAGAACTATTGAAAAAAGCCATTGGGGAGGGAATCAAGATAGAAGGTAGAACTTGAAAACTTGCAGGGCAGGGTAGTGAGGCAGGAGTTTAGATACTAGTTCTAGAGAATAGTCACTGGCAACATGAAAATCAAGAAGGTACAACTGGAAGATGTCGTTTTCCACTTAAGTTAGGAGGTCTTGATTATAGCTCCAGAAACTTAACTGTACCTTGTCATTCCCTACCTAATGCCTTAGAGATGAGAATGTGGAAATTTTTTTGCTTAACCTGCCTGGATTTCCACATTTAATCTGTACCTAGATTTCTGCCTCTTTCAACTCAGTTACCAAATTTTTAATCTTACTATATGTATTTAGTCTTAAAAATAATGAGCTCCTATTGACAGGGATATTTTCCCCTTCATATTTAACTTTATTCCATTACCCTGCAGAGCCTACGATTAATCAGTATTTAAGGTAATAACTGAGTTGCCTAAAGTACTTGATTAAACCATGAATAAGTGAAAAAAATTTGGGGGGTGGTACCAGGGATTGAACTCAGGACCTTGTGCTTTCAAGGCAGGTGCAGTGCCACTGAGCTAAATCCCAGGGGATAAATGAAATTTTGATGCATAAACTCACATAATTGGTGAGGAAAATGAGGGTTAGGAGACTTAATGTGAGGTAGCCATTTGTGAGGAAACAAGGTAGCCATATTTTAGAAATATTATGACATCCCAAAGGAATCAGTAATTCTATAGACCATGTTAGATTGAACTGTGTAAATGTGGATCATAGTGTTGGGGAGTGAGCAGCAGCTAGATTAGACATTTATGGCAAAAATTAGAGATTTGTTATAAACCCCCCATAGACAGTTGTGAAAAAACATAGTGCAATTACTGGCTTTTTCCCCCCTGGTTTTATGGCATGTCCCATTGGCGTCTTTCATTTTGTAGAGAGCATGTGAAAGGTCAGTGATAAGACACTGCATTATAGAATATAGTCCCTAATGGCTTCAGATCATTAGAGGAAATAATACAGCACAATCTGACTTCAGTGATTGTGCAGTGCTATGTATGTGTGTTGCTGTTTTAGAACATTCTAATGTTCAAAAATTATTCGTCTGGGTGTCATCCTACCATGCTTAGTGTGAAGGGTATTTCACAAAAGTTTTTATTTTCATTTTTGTGATCTACTGCACAATACTGGCTTTCAAGAAGTGCTAAAGAAGTGTCTACTGACCCATGACAGATAGGAAGAGCATATGTGTTTCAAATAAAAAACTGAGAGAATATTGCTCGTGAGCCTTTCATATTTCTTTTACATTTGGGAAATCCAGAAAAGAAGGAACACTTGCCACATTGGAACTTTTAAAAGCTGAAAACATGTTAAAAAAATGGGGCTGGGGATTTAGCTCAGTGGTTCCACTGCCTGCCTTCCAAGCGCAAGGACCCAAGTTCGATCCCCAGTACCAAAAAAACAACAAAGCCCTATTCACAAACAACTGACCAAATTGTTAGTGTTGACTTCTAAAAGGACATTGAAAACTTTGTTAAATAAGATATAGCTTCTTTTCTTGCTTTCCTTCTGGGTTCTAATCAGTATTTCTGAGTAAGATTAGCATTTTTTTATTCTATTACCTTTAGAAAAACTAATGCTGGTTAGTTAAATTTGTAGTAGTGTATCAGATCAAAGAAAAACTTGTTAATTCACGATACTCATCACTGATGGTATTACATGGGATCCCCACCCACATCCACCTTCTATCTTAGTAGAGAGGCTGTGATTTGGAAAGAACATTTAAACATATTTGTGCTGAAATGGTAAGTTTGGAGTGAGACTGTTGTTGAATGAGAGACCTGAAGTATCACAGTGTTGATCACTGTGCCTTAATATAAATAACTCCATGGAGGTAGTCCTATTGGCTTTCATTCCCCACTTCAAGATCTTACAGTGTGTTTGCGTTTACCAACACACGTAACAATTTTGATTCATTTTTTGTTTAGTGGTCTGTCTCCTTTTCCCAAAATAATGAGCTCGTACTTGACAGAGAGTTTTAAAATACCATTTTATGCTATAGTTTCAAAAAAAATAAGCGTTTCATTAAAGTTTGTTTAATAACCAAATTTGGAAAGAATGAGTAAGAGATAGAAATTATGAATGGTAAGAGTATAGGAACAGAGAGAGTGATATTCTGATGGACATACAGTGTTGAGTTACTTGAGAATGTGGCATGTTTGACAGTTTTACAAAGAAACGAAATTTAGTGATTTTCCCCCACACGGGGTTTTAGACATAGATAAAACAAAGGGTGATAAAAAATATAGATAATGTTTAAATTTAAAGAATGTATTATTGTAAAATTCACATTATCATTAGTTTAACTCAAAATAGGCCCCCTTGAGCCGGGGATTTAGCTCAGTGGTTTCGTTGCCTGCTGCACAAGCACAAGGACCCGAGTTCAATCCCTGGTACCAAAAAACCCCACAAAAACCCCCCAAAAGTAGGCCCCCTCACTTCAAAGATATTATGCCATCCTTCCTGCCACTTTCTGAGGCAGTTCTAGAAGTCCTTTTTTATGAGTGTCTTTAGTTGTGCTGTCGTAGTTGCCTTTGTGTCCTGACTTGA
Organism: Heterocephalus glaber; assembly: GCF_000247695.1. The sequence goes on along the minus strand of NW_004624768.1, from coordinate 11,306 downwards.
TTCAAAAGTATTACCTTTCATGGTCTTTTGACTTTGAGGAAGAGACACATGTTACGATAAAGTGGATAAAATTACACCACGATATTTTTACAAGCCTGTCTTTCTGTTGGATGGCACTTGGACACAGTATTCACTGACTTTTTGATCATACTACAAAAAGACATGAAAAGAGGACTTGCAGAACTGCTTAAGAAAATGGCAAGAGGGGCCAGGGATTTAGCTCAGTGGTTCCGCCGCCTGCCTCGCAAGCACAAGGTTCCGAGTTCAACCCTTGGTACTAAAAAAACTCCCTAAGCATTGCCAGGTGTGGTGGCACATGCATATAATCCCAGCATTGGAAAGCTGAGGCAGGAGGATTGTCATAAGTTTGAGGCCAGCCTGAACTGAACTGCATAATGAAACCCTGTTTCAAAAAAAAGAAATTGACGAGTGATGATATAAGCGTGTTTGAACCAAGTGGGAGTGTTTTGAGGGAAATTAATTGTAATGTGTCTTACGGTAATACATTTTTAAAAATTAAACGTTCACAGTATTTTGATCATGCCTTATAGCTCTAAGAATAAAGTGATTTGATTTATAATAAGTAATGGGGAGAAAGCATAGAAATGTCTGAATTTGGGAAATTAGAAAGATTTTCTCTTTGGAGTCTGCTTTCTGTGTTCTATCTAAGCATAAACGTTGTGGAATACTCACTTGTCCACGGCAGCATCTTTGCTGACCCTTCTAACCCGCTGTGGCGACAGGAAAGGTCTATCACTGACAATACTTGGTGTTTGTCTTCAGATCTACTGGGAATGTCAAGTGAATAAACACATGTGCAGTTCAGAAATACCCTCTCTGTTACACTGGAAATGACGGAGATTATTTACTGTTTGAGAACGGTGTCACTTTTGACACTGAGAAATCTGAATATATAGTTTTGAAGCTTTCTTCTCAGTCACATATTTACCTGGACCCTGTATCCTTTTCCCAGCTTCTTCATGTGTGTGATATAAAGACAAGTTCCAGTTCTTTTTGCTGTTTTTGTCTTGTTTGTGGTACGGGGATAGAATTCAGGACTTTGCGCTTGCCAGGCAGGTGGTGGCACCATTGAGCTAAATCCCAGCCCAGTTCTGCTTTTGAAAATAGGTCCAGCTTCCCACACTTCTTTAGCACTTTGTAGTACTGGTGATAATTTTTCTCTTAGTATCATTGTGTTTGTCTTTTGTTGAAATACATCATTTTTGATCTCCATTGAAAGATACTGTTACTTAACACAGGAATGCGGTTTGCGTTTTTTGGCACCAACCCTAACCCTAACCCTAACCCGTTGATTTTGCTTGGAAGTCACTAATGTTTGAATCATCATTCCTTTTTATGTCATTGTGCCATTTTTCCATGATCTCTTTCAAGATTTTCTCAGAATGTTTGCTATTGAACAGTTGTTGATATTGTGTGACTCACTGTGGTTATCTTTGAGGTGTTTGGTTTTTTTTGGGGGGGGGCGGTACTGGGGATCGAACTCGGGACCTTCTGCTTGTGAGGCAGGCACCAGAACCACTGAGCTAAATCCCTGGCCCGGTGTTTGGTTTTTTGTTGAAGTTCTTGAATCTGTAAATTTATGTCTTTATAGATTAAAAAATATTTTCAGTGTCTTTTCCCGAAACTCCAAATTTTTATATGCATGATTGTTAGACTAATCCATATTTCTCACAGATTTCTGAGGTTCATTTAAAAAATCTTCCTTTTTCTTCTTTCATTTTGACTAGTTTCTGATAAACTGACCTCATGCTCATAATTTATTGTTTCTAGTTTGTAAGTGTATCATGTGAATTTTTTATTTGAGATATTTTGTTTTTCAGTTCAGGATATATATACGCATGTGTGCATACATGCATGTGTTTGTGTGTTATATTCTGTAGTATTAGATAATCTAATTTACTTTCTATAAGCATATTTTGGTCTTTTATAATACTAGTAATATCTTACAAAAATCCAACATCTAGGCTGTTTCAAGGTTAGCTTGTTTTATTGTTTTTTGAGTATTGGTTATGTTTTCCTTCATTAAATAATTTTGGATTGTAATTTGAACAGTCTTTTCTATAAATGCTCCCTTTACACCATCCCCTCTCTCCCTTCCTCTTGTTTAGTATGGTCTCCATTCTACTTTTTTTTGTTTGTTTGTTTGTTTTTTTGTTTTTTTGAGTCAGGGTCTCCCTTTGTAGTTCAGGCTGGCCCTGAACTCACTGTGTAGCCACCCAGGCTGGCCTCAAACTCACAGCGATCCTCCTGCCTCAGCCTCCAGAGTGCTGGGATTACAGGCATGCGCCACCATGCCTGGCTTTCCGTTCTATTTTTATATCACTCTTTTTTTAGATTTCACATATTAGGGAGAATGTGTGATATTGGTTTTTCTGCATATGACTTATTTCACTCAATATTATGATACTGATATGTATGGTAATATTATGGTATATAATATATATGATATACACATTTTTTTCCATTCATCTGTTGATAGGAACATAGCCTGGTTTCATATATTTGGTTTCATGAATTGTGCCACAATAGACAAAAATATGAAGGTTTTCCTATAGTAGTATGCTAACTTTAATTCCTTTGGCTATATACCAAGGAATTGTATAGCTGGGTCAAATTATAGTTTGTAATAAAAAAACTTAGAGGAACTTCCATACTGACATTCTTGTAGTGGCTGTACTAATTTAACATTCCCACCAGCAGTATACATTGAAGTTTACTTTTTCTGGGCATCCTCACCATTTTTTTTTTTTTTGTATTCTGACTGGTATGAGATGGAATCCCAAAGTAGTCTTGATTTGCATTTCCCTAATGGCTAAAGATGTTAAAGATTATCCTATATACTTATTGACCATTTGTACTTGTTGTAAGGAGTGTCTGGGCTGGGGGTTTAGCTCAGTGGTTCTACCACCTGCCTCGAAAGCGGAAGGTCCTGAGTTTGATACCTGGTACCCCCCCCCTCCCCGCGCCAAAAAAAAGGAAGTGCCTGGGACTGGGGATTTAGCTCAGTGGTTCTGCCGCCTGCCTCCCAGGCACAAGGTCCCAAGTTTGATCCCTGGTACCAAAAAATAAAAATAAAAATAAAAAATAACGAAGTGTCTCTTCTCTTTGCTTGCCCACTTGATATTTTGGTGTTAGGTATTTTGTATTCTTTATATATTCTGGATAGTGATCTGCCATTGTAGAGTAGTTGACAAAGATTTTGTCTCATTCTGTGGGCTATATCTTCATTGTTAGATGTTTCCCTTGTACATTAAACCCTTTCTATATTTTTAATTGGCTGGTTTAGCTTTCATAGTATTTATAGTGAAAATGAGTTAGAGTGAATGGATGATTATTATTTATTTTTTTTTTTTGGTACCGGGGATCAAACTCAAGTCCTTGTGCTTGCGTAGCAGGCTGCGAAACCACTGAGCTAAATCCCCGGCCCTGGATGATTATTAATGTAACAAAACGGGGTGAAAAACATTGAGGACAATTAATGATCTAAATATATTTCATTTAATGAATTGAAAGTACTATTATGGCAAAGTGTAGACTTGGAATATTTGGTTAATTCTGGGTAGACATTTGATATGCCTTCACTCTCTCTTTTTTTATTTTCCCCTGGGACGGAGGATCAAACTCAGGGACCCTGCATTCAGAAGGCAGTTGCGGTGCCACTGAACTAAATCCCTGGGCTACTTACTCTTAATGTTGAATAATCCCACTCTCGAAATTCACTTTTTTGTTTTTTACTGAATAGGACCTAAGGACTTCACAGCCTCTAGAATTTAGGAGTAAAATAAATTTTATCTTCCAATTTTATCTATTTCATTTGAATTGTTTATTTTTTTACTTTTGTTATTCATTATTCCCAGGTCATCATGATGATCATGCTGGAAAGGGGAGCTATTATAATTTTTGTAATGCACATCGCCCCTAAAACAGTTACTGCCTTTATGGCCTTAGGAAAAACTCATAAACATTCCAATGGAGTTAATTAAGCTGCTGTGGAACAAAAAGTGCTCTATTTGAACCAACACTGATTGGTCTTGTATGTCTGTATCAGTTAATACCTACCATGTACCTAGACACTAAATAAGAAACAAAAGTGCAATGGAGAACAGAAGGTGTTTCTCTCATGTGCACCCACATTGCTCACAGAGGTCTGTGAGACAAGATGTACAGAAAAAGAAAGCTTTAGGGAGTGGACCCACTGCCCAGTAGGGCAAGCACCCTGCTTTGAGAGATGCCTGGCCTTCTTACTGTGCTTGAATCTGAAAATCAAAATAGTCTTTTTTTTTGTTGGTAACGGGGGATCGAACTCAGGACCTTGCACTTGTTAGGCAGGCAGCAGAACCACTGAGCTAAATCCCCAGCCCTAACATAAGAGTTTTTAGGAGTGTTATCTTGGCATATGAGTAAACTTGAGAACCTTGTCTTTCCAGTCCTTCTGTAGTTCCTATTTTAAAGCTCAGTTTTAATCATATAGAATTATCACCCTGGCCTTTGTCAAACTAGATCATCAGTTGTAAAACTTTCTGTAAAGGGTTACATAGACATCTTTTGCTTTGAAAGTCTTATTATCTTGTTGCAGATGATCTACTCTGCTGTTGCATTTTTTTTGGTAACAGGAGTTGAACTCAGGACCTTGCACTTGTGAGGTAGGCAGCGGAACCACTGAGCTAAATCCCCAGCCCTAGTGTTGTTGTATTTTGAAAGCAGCATAATAATGTGTCATTGAATAATGTGCTGTGACTGTCCCAGTCAGACTACACTCACAACCACAGCCTGTGGGTAGCATGCCAGTCCCTTCAGTAGAGCACTGGTTAAACTGTAAGCTGAAAAATCTAGTTAATTCAGTCACATGAATAAAACACCTAAAGATTATTGTGACATTTTATTTTCATGAAAATGATTTTAGATCCTTTGTCAAATCCCACTCAAAACAGTGATACAATTGACCTTCATATTCCATCAGTGCAAGCAGTGTAAAGCAAGGACTGTATCAGAAACTGGAATGATAAGAACCTCTTTCGAGTTAAACCTGGCGTGTTTCCCAATTGAGCCCATTTCCTCCACATTCATCTGTAAAGGTTCCGAGGAATTAGTGTCCAATATCTTGCCTGCCTTCTTTTCTATTCAACAGAGTTAAAATCAGAATTTTGTTTCTCGGTAGCCTTGGTGTTAACCATCCCCTTTGGTGACTAAAACCCATTTTGACTTCATCTAAGCAGTTGTAATCAGGACACATTTATCACATTCCAAATCTATTGTTTAGCCTAGCATATAAAGACTTCATAACCAATGTATATAATTTTATTCCAATTAATCATTATTTTCCAGATTTGCTCATTTGTCCATGTTGTCTACATTGGAGGACTTAAGTAGAAGACAGAGTGTTTAACTTGCAGACTTAAAATTAAATTGGGTCAATTTCTTATTTTGTAGCCACTTATAAATATATATATTTATTTGAAATATATATGACATATGCTGAAAAGCATTCTAGAAGAAAGTGGGAATGCACTTCAGTGAATGATTCTAGAAAGAAAAGCATTCAAATGGCCAATAGCATATAAAACTGTTCAACCATATCAATCTTTATAATTAATGAAAAATGCATACATGATATATACATGGTACACATGAAGTACATGTATATGTGAAGTATATATGTATATATGAAATAAAAATATGTATTTGCCTTTTTCACCTATCAGATTAGCGGGCATCTGTGTTAACAAAGTGTGGGGAATTTAGAACTCCTAGTGTGTTAAAAACTTTCAAGAAGCCAATGGAAAAGTTGAATTATATGGAAATTAGTACATTTTGGCCAACAATTTTACATTTAGAAATTTGCCAGTATGATGAAATAAGAAATGTTCAAAAATGTATGTAATGTCAAGGCTATTCATAGGAAATACAGATATAATTGTAAAATTGTAAACAATCTGATTATTAAATCAGGCTAGAGAAATTAGTGATTGTATATTTTGAATATTTTCATTTGGAAACACTGGATACAGTTGGTTTATCTTCAGTGGTTAATGTGATAAAGTATGCTCAAGTTAACTGATAAGAAAATTTAATTTTCAAAAGTTTATTTACCTGTTACTAAATACCAAGGATGTGTGAATTGATGCTGTATTTCAGTGATATAAAGTGATATATGTATTGTGATACATTCAATAAAATTAATTTTATAGGAAGTACACTCATAAAATGTTCATAGTGAGATCTGGTGATTATTTTTTTTTTTGCTTTATATGTGTGTATAGTTTCAACTGCAAATATATTTCAACTATATACAGTGCTTATTGCTTTCTGAGTTATATATCACATATGAAGAGAAACATGTGTGCATTAATTACCTCATTTGATGCTTATACTAACCATATTGAATTCTTTTATATAAGTAAGTAAATTGAGGCTAAATATTGAGTTGGGCTATGTGATTTATCCCATTATTCATAACTTTAAAAAAATTCTATGGTTATACAAACTTTATAATTAAAAATATTTATAATTTGCTAAATCTGTTGTGCAAAAGCGTATTTTGTTGAATGATACATTGTCAGAAGTAATTTTCCTGTGTCTTTAATGTCAATGTCATGTGAATTATTATTTTATTTTTTAATTATTGTTGTTAATTTTTCTTTTTGGTACCAGGGATTGAACTCAGGACCTTGAGCTTGCAAGGCAGGCAGTGGCACCACTGAGCTAAATCCCCAGGCCCTGTGTCATGTGAATTATTAAATAAAGCTTCTCAGTTCAAAAGTAAATGTTGGGATTTTCCAGATACAAGAGAAAAAGGTGAATAAGAAATTGATTTGTGGGAAAATTCCATGGTGTGTACCTTCAGTGTGTGACCTGCAGAAATATATGGCATGCTGTTGCTTAGGAGATAGGATGTTGTGATCTTGGGCCAGAAGGACTGAAATGACACATGGGGACAGCCAAAATCCAAAGAGAAAGAGCGAATAAAAAATGTAGTCACTGTAGAAGTTAATTTTAGAATAGACATAAAGAGAAGCAGTATAGGGCTGGGGATTTAGCTCAGTGGTTCCGCCGCATGCTGCTCAAGTGCAAGGACCCGAGTTCAATCCCTGGTACCAAAAGAAAAAAGAAAAAAAAGAGAGGCAGTGTCAAGACAAATACCATACAACAACAGAAGAAGAAAGCCATTTAGAATCCCTGAGTGAAAAAACAACTGGCAACTGATGTAGATGTCTTAACGCCAGCTCTTATAATCCATTTGTCACTTATGACCCTGTGTTCTGCATTCTAAACAATCTCCATTGTTTGAATATGTGTTCTATCATCAATTTACTCTCCCCACCCATTTTAACCCCTTTCTAATGACAGCACATTGTAACTTGCATGTGCAGTTGCTTAGAAGTCCTCAGGGAGTGAAAGGCTGGTCACATGATGTGCAGGAGGAATTGTGGCATAATGTTGCATTAGCCTGCTATAGCAGTGGCAGAAATGTATTTAGAACTTTGATTTATTTGTAATAAAAGGAACATGCTATGCCATCATTTATTTTTTGGTATTTGGGTGTCTGTGCAAATTAAAGATTTTTGCAGTTGGGGCTGTAGAATGTTGAGAATACTGAAGGAAGACGATGAGTACAGAAGCAGAAAGTCAGAGATGGATGAAACTTTGTATATAAAGAGCGCCAGTGGACTGAACTTAGCGAACAACCAACTACTGGTTTTCACCGGCACCATTCAGGGATAGTTGGACGTGGTAAATCTCTTGAAGGAGGAAAATACTGACTAATGATGGTAAGATGTTTATAATATAATTAAATTAGTACTTTACATGAACAAATTAATAAATGGATAAATAAGGTTGAAGACAAAGGTTTTTTAATGATAGAAAACCTTTATAAATACACAAAAAGGATAGTAGGTTTTGAAAATTTAATATTTGGCAAATCTCATAATTTCCGTCGGCCAGAGGCCATGAAAAGATGTTAAGACTTGGAGAAAATATGAGGAGAAACTCATACCCACATAGTCTGCTGTTACCTTCTCCATGAGATAATTGTCAGTTACAAAGGAAAAATAGTAACGTTGTGATGAAAAACCTGGCAGACACTTCCTGAATAAAGAGGTGGAACCTAACGTCAGTGTAGGAACATTCGAAGCACAGATATGATGCCCGAGGGAAAGCATCTGCCTAGTAAGTCTGACATTAGCGCAGAAGTCTATAAAAGCTTGGGCAGATTGCTTCCAGCATGCATATATGCTTAGGAAATGGGAAAGTGTAAAAAAATTACATGAATATTTTGATTACAGTTGCCCCTGTGGGTATCTGCCTTTGAGGTATTTACATCAGAGGGAAGTTTTTACCCTGAACAATTTTATTTGAATAGTTTCCAAAATTGGGTCATGTCAGACCTGTTATTAGACCTCCTTTCCTTTTGACAGATGAGTGATATTCTATTCCATCGATGTACCCTGTTTTATTTATCCATACTGCAGTTAATAGGCATTTGGATTGTTTCTGTCTTTGTTTCGGCTGCCATGAATAATCTTGCTAGGAATATATGGCTGGAGGTTTATACATGTACATGCACTTTCTTTTTTATTAACTTTATTGGTACATTTTAGGTATACATTATGAGCACATTCATCATTGGGAATTATGGTTATATCTTAGTTCTTGTTTTATCCTGTTCTCCTTCCCACCCTTCCACCCTTCCACCCCTCCCTGTTTACAAAAGCTTTGTTTCTCTTTTTTCCTTCTTTTCTCATAATTTTTTTTCTTTCCCATCTTTTCCTTTCCCCCAATCTCCACTACTTTCCCTTCTTCTTTCCCCCCTTTCTTCCTATTTCACATTATCTATTATATATTTTGGTCCTCATTTACACTTTTAGTTTCTCACAGGAGATAAACAATTTGGTATTTACACATATGTGTCCTCTGTATTTTTCTTAAGAGTATGGGATCAATACGCATCCATTTGCCTAAAAATGTCTCCAGTTTATCATTCTTTCTGACTGAGTAGTACTCCATTTTATAAAAAATCCCACATCTTCTTTATCTAGTCATCAGTTGACAGGGATTTGGGTTGTTTCTTAGATTTAGCTATTACAAACTGTGCCGCTGTAAACATGAGTGCACATATATCACTGTGGTATGATGCTTTTAATTCTTTTAGGAAGATTCCAAGCAGGGGAATAGCTGGGTCAAACGGGACTTCCAATCCTAGTTTTTTGAGGAATCTCCATACTGATTTCCCAGGGGTTGCACCAGTCTACACTCCCACCAACAGTGGAGAAGGGTTCCTTTTTTCCCAAAGCCCCACTAGCATTTGTTATTGCTTGATTTCTTGATAGCAGCCATTCCTTCTGGGGTGAGGTGGAATCTCAGCGTTGTTTTCATTTGCATCTCTCGAATGACCATTGATGTTGAACATTTTTTCATATGTTTATTTGCCATTTCTACTTCTTTGTCTGAGAAATGTCTGTTCATTTCAGATGTCCATTTTTGGGTTGAGTCTTTAAATTTGGGAGGTCTGATTTTTTTAAAGTTCTTTATAGATTCTAGATAGTAGACCTTTGTCTGAGGAAGAGCAGGTGAAAATTTTTTCCCACATTGTGGGTTGTCTCTTCACACTCTTGGTGGTTTCTCTTGCTGTGCAGAAGCTTTTTTTTTTTTTTTTGGTACCAGGGATCGAATTCAGGACTTTGCGCTTGTGAGGCAGGTGGCGGAACCACTGAGCTAAATCCCTGGCTGTGCAGAAGCTTTTTAATAAGAAGAGATCCCATCTGGGGATTTAGCTCAGTGGTTTTACTGCCTGCTGCACCAGTGCAAGGACCAGAGTTCGATCCCCGGTATTAAAAAATAAAATAAAATAAATAAAAAATAAAGGTTAGTTCAGGCCCAATCCATTGGGCCGGGGATTTAGCTTAGTGGTTTCGCCACCTACTGTGCAAGCGCAAGGACCCAAGTTCAATCCCCGGTACCAAAAAGACAAAACAGAAGAGATCCCAGTTGTTGATTCTTTGTACTTTTTCTTGTACAATTGAGGTTTTGTTCATAAAGTCTTTTCCTATGCCAATGTCTTCAAGAGTTCTACCTACCCTATCTTCTACCAGGTTTAATGTTACTGATTTAATATTTAGATCTTTGATCCATTTCAATTTTAGTTTAGTGCATAGTAAGAGATGCAGGTCTAGTTTTACTCTTTGGCAAGTTGAAACCCACTTCTTCCAGCACCATTTATTAAAGAGGCGATCTTTTCTCCAGTGAAGGTGTTTGGCTCCTTTGTCAAAGATGAGGTGGCTGAGTGTGTCTGGAGTTGTTTCTACATCTTCTAATCTGTTCCATTAATCCTCCAGTCATTCACCCTCCTATAAAGGGTGATCAAAAATTACAGTATATGTTTAAATTTCTTCAAAAGTTTTTTATAGTAAAATTCACATGGCTATTAATCCCTGTCAAAATACGTACTTACATTTTGAACATACATATGTAGTTCTTGCCACTTTCTGAAGCACTTGTGGAAATCTTTGTAAGTGATTGTATGAGGTATGATTTTAAAACATGTTGAGTAAAAGCTGTTGCCAGAAAGACTTGTAAAAACATGATGATGTGTCCTCATCCATGTTATTCACCAGATCCTGAACTATGAAACTTCTGGCTCTTCCTAAAAGTAAAAAAGTTGGAGAAAGGTAAAAGTTTTCAATCAAGACATCAGTGTAGCCACAACAGTGCCACTTAAGATAGTCACACAGGATGATTTCCAGATCTGTTTCAGAAAGTGAAATCAACAATGGGGTGAGTGTGACTGAAGTGAAGAGGAAGGAAAGTATTTTAGGAGGAATGAATGGTAGTGTGTTTTTATCATAAGACTTTAAAAGAATTTAAGGATTCTCTGTATTTTTATCAAACCTTGTAAGTTAACATTTTAAAAAGGCAAGAATTGTGCATAAACACTGAGAGAAACTCTTCTCATAGGAGAAATAAATTAATTGAAAAAGTAATATATATATATATTCATTCACTCACACTTGATCCAATATGAATGAGTGTTTTTCATCATGACATATTGTTGCATCCTTTTTTCACATTGATATGGCACGGTTTCAATGACTTTTTGAATGCAAAATACTTGTTCTACAAGATTACTTAAGATGCAGAAAGGATAGCTAAAGAAAGTGCTATATCACATCTGACGTCATATAGGACATACATACTTGTTTTCAGGTCTTTGTATCTGTGAGTTTCCTGCCCACTCTTGCCAGTGCTTCCTGAGAGAACAGTGGTAAGAGTCCCATCTGTAACAGGGG
>NW_004624767.1:22672577-22682735 GCF_000247695.1 Heterocephalus glaber | reverse complement strand
GTGGAGTACATGTCTTTAATCTGTTGAGAAGGTTCTGTTCTACTTCTAGGCTCCTGATAGCTTTTACCATGAACAGCTGTGGAATTTAGTCCAATACTTTTTCTCCAACTAGTGACAGGATCATGTGGCTTTTTCCTTTCCTCTGTTAAAATGATGACTGTCGGGGGTGGATCTTCCAATGCTGAACCAACACTGCCATTGCTACAATAAAAACACTTCAACATGCTGCCAGATCTGACTTCTAATAGTTTTTTTTTAGAAAAAATTTCTATCTATGTTCATACTTCTTTCTTCTATTATCTTTTTCCAGTTTTAGGACTAGCACAATGTTGAGTTCCTAAAATGAGGAGAGGAGTGTTCCTTCTTTTTTCTGCTTTAATTGTTTGATATAATTTATCAGTTAAAATGTATATGAGCCTGCTGTTGTCATACAGGTAGGTTTTCAAGGTAGGAATATACTTTCTTTAAGAGGTGCTATGCAAATTTTATATTTCCTCCAGACTTAGTTTCATTAATTTGTCTTTCAAGGTACTTCTTAGAAGTTGTCAAATTCATTTCAAAATGGATTTTTGAAATATGCTTTCTATATCCTTTTAAATTCTGTAAAATCTGTGGTAATATCCTCTAGATCTTGATATTGCAATTTTAAAAATGTATAATTGATTCACTGCCTGCTGTGCAGCCGCAAGGACCCGAGTTCCATCCCAGGTACCAAAAAAAAAAAAGTATAATTGATATTGTGCAATAGGAAGAAAAGGTCTAAAGGAGCAGGAGAAGTGGGGAGGGTAGGGGAAAGGAAACAAGGGGAAAGAAAAAATATGAGAAAAGGAAAAAAATGGAAACAAAGTCTTTGCAAATAGGGAAGGGTGGAGGGGGTGAAGGGAGGGCAGGAGAAGGGGAAAAAATAAGAACTAAGATATTCACGTAAAGGTACAAGATCCCTTGATGATGAATGTAACTGTATTTTATACCTAAAATGCCCCAATGAACTTAATGGGGGAAAAAAAACTCTGCCTTTTTGGGTGCAGGGCTACACACCTGTAATCTCAGCTACTCAGGAGGCAGAGACACGAAGATCACAAGTTTGAAGCCAGCCTGGGCAACTTAGTGAGAGTCTGTCTCAAAAAAAAAAAACATAAAAATGTCTGGAGATGTACCTCAGTGCTCTCTGGGTTCAACTCCCAGTATTGGGGGGGCGGAATACACTTCCAGCCCACATGGGCCATAGTGGAGATGCTAAGATCCCTCCCTGTCCACCTACTCCTTCCTTTCCAGAAAACAACAGTTATAAATGGGGAAGAGAGGGAGGGGGAGAGGGTGGGGGAGAGGGAGGGGGAGAGGGTGGGGGAGGGGGGAGAGAGAGACTTGGGGTTTGGGTGTCTCAAAAGCACAGCCTCCATCCATGAATGTTGGTTTCCTGTTGGTCTAGAATGAGTGAATGGCTCTGGCCAGTGGGGTGGTTGCTTGCATACCTCTGGCCAAGCAGGCTCTTTCTTTTTCAGTGCTGGGGGAATGTGTCAATGATTGGTACAATGTTTTATTCAGGGCTACTGCCTTGAAGCTGGTGGAAACATCAGGCCTTCCTTGAAACCATCAGTTCTCGCTTTGAGTTGTGAGCTGTTTTCCTGGAGCTCCTCCTGCCTTTCTGAGCTGCTTGCCCTTTGCCTTCTGTCCCTGTGTCCTGCTTCCCCCACACCCACCTGACTCTGCTTCTTCCCTTTTTTCCTTTACCTGAAACTTGAGAGTTTTTGACTGTGCCCCCTAAGTACACCTGCCACCAAATCCCCTTCAAATCTGCATGCTGAACTCCAGTTTCTCTCACCTCTAGGTGATTTCCACACCTACCTCTCTCCTGGACACATGCCCCACCTTTGCTTGAAAATAACATTTTCACATATTTGAGTGCTTGAGTGGAGTCAGAGGGAAAAGGAAACTCCTTTCCCCCCCTCTTGGGTAGTGGGCTTGAATCCAGGGACTTAAACACTGTTGGCAAGCACTTCTACCTCAGAGCTGTATGAGCTCTTCAATTTTTTGCTGTTGTTGTTCATTTGGGACAGGGTCTCACTAAGTCTCCCAGCCTGTCCCACTCAGCACTCACAGAGAACAGTGTGGACCAGGAGGTGCCTGGGCAGTGGGGCGAGGGCTGCCTCTGTCAGCTGACCAAATTGATTTCCCTGCCTCAGTAACTGGAGTAGCTGCAGGCTGAAGAGTGTGCCATCACAGCACTGAGGAAAACGAAACTAGGAAAGGTCAGCGAGCAGTCAGTGCCACACAACACATCTAGGCAGAAGGATGGCTTCCAGGGTAAGTCCCCAGAAAGGGTTTTAAAGCTTTTATTTTAAAAAGCAGCAACAGCTCTGTTAGGAGAGGTTATGTGTGTTTTCCTTGTTGGTCCATAGCTCTGGCACAGAGGTGACAGGGAACATGCTCAGGTGTAAGAGTCTGGCTGTCTCAGACAAAGTGGGAAAATAAACCAGGGTCTGGGCCCAGAGCCCTGTGAGGGGTGAGTGGGTCAGGCTTGGGAGGGAGGGTCCCGGAAAATGGCTCACAGCGGTGTGGGAGGTGGGAGGTGGTCCGGAAGGGTTCTTGTCGCCTCTCCCCTCCAGGCAGCACAGCCCCTCTACTTTGCTCTCCTTTTCTCTCTTCCTCTTTCTGTGCTCCTTTTCTCTTCAGGCTCAATGACAAACACATTTTGTAAGTGCCGGCTGCATCCCAGCACCTGGGTGAAGGGGTACCAGGGATCGAACTCAGCTCCTTGTGCTTTCGCAGCAGGCGGTGAAACTGCTGAGCTAAATCCCAGGCCTGCTGAAGGCTTTTATTTTATCAAGCCAGGCTGTTACTAAACAACCTTGAGAAGTAGGAGCAGCTCTCCTCTCCTCCCCACGGTGCAGTTTCGGGGAGTGATGTTAATATCAGAGAGGGGATTGCCCAAGAGGCAGCAGAGATTTGATTCATAATCTTTTGCTTGAAAAACCTGATTTCTTTAATTGCACAAAGAATACAGTCACCTTGTTTAAGAAAGCAAAAGCAAAAGTAAAATCAAAACCATTAACATGGAGGACAAAAGCCATTTTACTGTCCTACCTGTTATAGATAATGTCCCTCCAGATAGCTTGGTGTGTGTTCTGCCAGATGTTTTTCTACACATTTGGTTTGTGGCTTTGGGTTTTGTTGTAGTTTGTAAGAAGGTTCCGTGAGTACAGTTCATCTAGAATATGCTTGGATCTTTTCATTTCTATACCAGTGTTTGCAATAGCCTATTTGATGGATTTTAGCCTAGGTGCAGTTGTCATTCTTCTTCCTTCCTTCCTTCCTTCCTCCCTTCTTCTCTCTTTCTTTTTTCCTTTGTGCCGTGGTGCTAGGGATTGAAGCCAGGACCTTGCACATGCTACTCGAGCTGTACCATTGAGCTCTACCCCTAGCCCCCAGTTAACATTGTTTTTGCTGCTCCAGTCTTTGGGCAGGCTGAGCTGATTCCTGTAGTCAAAGGCTTTCCATTCACCCACATCTTTCCCACTCTCAGCAGTTGCTCAGTTCCCTGGCCAGGATGGACTGGCCCCACATGACCTGGGTTAGCTGAGTTGAGGGATGGGGAATGGTACTGGCTGGCCTCAGAGTGTTCCAGAAATAGAAAGAACTCCTGTGCCAAGGGCCACATGCAGCTGCTCATACAAAGTTCAGAAGAGCACCTTCCACCAGCAACTCCAACCATATACCGTCATTTCTGCCCTGGTTTTGGTCTAGAACCCAGATTTTACCTTCCTCCGGATTTCCTGGGATTGCCAAATGTTCCAGGAGTGTTGGGAATGTCATGCGGATGTGTGTGCCACAGCTCATTACTGCTCTGTTGAACACTTGGCTACTGGGATGGTAAACTCTCAGCTTCAGTGATGAATTAAAGGGGCTGAGTTTAAAATAAAAGAAGACAGTTCTTCCTTCTTGATGTTTTCCTCTCACTTGTAAATGATGAACAATCGCTCTGTTTTGAGATGATTTCTCACTTGTTCTGGCATCTTGGAGGACTCAATGTGCTAAAATTGAGGGCCGCGCGGATTTAGCTCAGGGGTTTCGCCCCCTGCTGCGCAAGCGCATGGACCCGGGTCCATCCCCCGTACCAAAAATAAATAAATAAATAAATAAAATTGAACCATTTCTCGAGATTATCATTGCAATATGTGGTCTGGAATTAGCTTTGAATATATGTTGTGTGTAAATAATGATGAATCAAGATGATCAGGGTTGCCTGATGTCTTGACTTTGCTGCAAAAGACGTTGCAGTGTACCTGGGTCACTGTTCTTGAAAGCATTTGGTTAGGACCTGTTTTTCTCTCTCAGGGAGTAAGTACTCTATAAAAAGGGATCCGGGCACAATAGCTGCAATCAATACTTGGGAGCACAGTTTTATTTTTATATAGTGACTAACAGTTAAGTTTGCGGGTGACCTGGGCTAGCAAAGAGGAAGACAGCTGTTAACACTTTCTGCCTCCAGGTATCTAAGACACGAAAGCTTCAAGAATGTTGACCTAGGGCCAGGGACTTACCTCAGTGGTGCTGCTTCCTGCCTGGCAAGCACAAGGTCCTGAGTTCAATCCCTGGTACCAAAAAAGAATGTTGACGTAAACACCGTTTCAGAGCTCACAGTATACAGTTAAGGAATCAACGGTATTTGCAGTGCCCATGGAACAACCACCTATTAGAGAGATTTGGCGTTGCCAGCTTTCAACCCAAGTTAATGAATTAAGGCAACCTGTCTATCATTAAAAAAAAGCCAAAATGCTGCATCTGGTTAAGTGGAGGGGAAAGGTGCTTGCTCTATTTGCCTTGTTTGCCCACCTTATAATGTCTGTAATCATGAAGATGGAATAAACTCTAACATTTAGTTTTCAAAAAAAAAAAAAAAGAAAAGAAAAAGAAGATTACTCAGAGCTAATGACCAAACAAAGGGGACATGTGTGTATCTGGTTAAGTGGAGGGGAAAGGTGCTTGCTCTATTTGCCTTGTTTGCCCACCTTATAATGTCTGTAATCATGAAGATGGAATAAACTCTAACATTTAGTTTTCAAAAAAAAAAAAAAGAAAAGAAAAAGAAAGATTACTCAGAGCTAATGACCAAACAAAGGGGACATGTGTGTATCTAGTGCAGGTTCTGTGATGCTAAAGTGAGAATAGACATGTAAGTATACATGTATAGGTGTGAGTCTATTGGAGTCAAGCATTCAGCAGTGTTGGCACATTGGGCTTTGCAAGTTGGAGCTTTGTAACTCACAAGCACAGCTCAGGCCCAGGCACATGGCAAATGGCCTTTAATGAGGTATTTAGACCTCCTTGGGACTCATACAGTTACTTGCTGGCAGAAACTTGCCTCACGCATAAAATGTGCTTTCAACCTAGCTTGTCCACATCAATTCACCGCACTCCTATGCCATACACCCACTGCCACAGTCCCTCAGAGACACCCTTCCTGTCTTCTCCGTGTTCCCTATGTACCTTTCCAGTTCAACAATCCCAATAAATTAGAGTTTTCCCACCTGTGTGAGGAGAATTCCTCCCTGTATCCTGCAAAGTCATGAGCTGTCAGAGCCTCAAGGGTGGCCTGGGCATCCTTGCAGGTCAGGTTCTAAAATATCCCCTGCAAAAGCTAATCTCATCTTCTGTTTTTTCAGTTGCAGTCCAAACCAAGACCTGGAGACCTGATTGAGATTCATCGCTGTGCCTATTCTCACTGGGCTATCTATGTGGGAGACGGC
The DNA here is from genome assembly GCF_000247695.1 of Heterocephalus glaber. Next base: position 22,676,988 of record NW_004624767.1, on the reverse strand, counting down.
TATGTGGTTCACCTGGCTTCTCCAAGTAAAGAGGGTTCTCTTTTTAAACACAAGGCTTGAGATTGAGGGTGTGAACAGATGCAAAGATATGTGCTGGTCCTGGCTCTGCCTGGGAGAGTAGGCACTCAGTAAATATTTACTGAAAAAATCATGCTGTTCCCTGATGGGCGTATCAACTGCTATTCCTCCTTATCAGTAATTTAGGGGAGAAGTTACTGACTTGTATTTCATTATAGGGTGGGGTTCAGTCCAGACCAACCCATTATAGTTGATTGGGATCCCTCTATAGGCCCAATATTCTACAGTGCATATTTATTTTTCTGGAGACACAAACAATAGTAAGAAGCAGTTACTTCCTTAAAAAAAAATTTTTTTTTTTAGAACCAGGAATCGAACTCTGGACCTTGCGTTTGTGAGGCAGGGGACAGAACCACCGAGCTAAATCCCCGGCCCCTTCCTTAAAAACTTTGAACTGAATGCAAAGTGTAATGAAAGGAGTCATGGACTCCACACTCGAAAGAACCAGTTTGGAAACCTAGGTCCCTTGCTCACTGACTGTGGAACTTGAACACGTGGCTTTAGCTTACTAAGTTGAACAGTATTCTCTGAACCACAGGGGTCACTACACCGATCTTTCAGATTGGGGGAGGCAATGAAGGGTGTGTGGGAGGAAAGTGGCCAGGTGCTGAAGCAGCCTCCCTCAGTTTGAAGCATCCCGGTGTTAAAGGAAAAGCTGAAACCTTGGCAACTACTCAAGTGCACAACAGCAGGGAGTTAGTAAAATCAAACAGATACACAGTACTGGCATATAATGGCATTGATGGCATATACATGGCCATTAAAAGAAGTTGGATGGCAAATGTACAGTTAGAGAAATTTAAATTTTGTTGTTCATACAACAGTTCACAGACCCAGAGACTTTGAAACAAAATGTAGCAGTTTTTACAGTTCAGTTGGTAAGACATGAGGGGGAAGTATGTTTCTTTCTATTGTGATTGGCCTTACATTCTGTGAAACGGACTGGTGTATTGCAAGGGAATTTCTAGCCAGACGGATGTATTTCTAACAAAACTAACTAAATTGAACAACTATGAGTTAACTAGGTAACTAACTAGGTAGAATGAACCAAAGTAGCCGTGACAACTTCTGTAATTTGTCACCACAGGCGAGTAACGAACTCAGAAAGTCCTGCTAGAACTCCTTGCTCTGCCCCTCCTCTGCCCCTCTGCTTTGTGTAAACTCTGCTTCTGCTTCTGCACCTCCTGTTTACAACCCTATAAAACTGCCAGCCCACTGGTATTCTGGGCCTGACTTCTTTGGGAGCGATCCCAGTGTCGCTGTAATGAAAAAGTTGTACACTGCCTCTTGCCTCCCTGGGTGTCTTCCTTTCCCAGGTTCAGTTTGCTATTGCAGTGTGAACTGCCTTGCTTATAGCTGACTGGGGAAAAATAAGGTCACATTGACTTTGCAGATTTGTTTCTAGGTAGAGGTAGCCTTTCCAGGAGATCTGCACACTTTCAAGTTTGACTGTGGGTTTAACATTCAAATTGTGGCCTTCACTTTTGTTTCTGTTTAGCGATTCTCTTTTGTTCATTCTCCCAGTTAGACCAACCATGTGCCTGATGATTGAGCATTACCCTGGTCACCATGTGCTTTTCATGTCCAGCTTCACTGCAAAACAGGATCACAATTGTCAGACCCTGGGCTGGGGATTTAGCTCAGTGGTTCCGTTGCCTGCCTTGCAAGCGCAAGGACCTGAGTTCCATCTCCGGTACCAAAAAAAAAAAAAATATCCCACAGCTGAGGTGTCCTAGAGCCATCATTTAGCCAAATACCTAAACAGATCTATTGATTGTGTGTCTTTGATTCCATGAACTATCTGGAATCCATCCTTTAGATCTTTAAGATTCTGAACTACAAGTCTTCATTTATTGACCTGGAAGCAGTTTGTTTTTCCAAGAAGAGCACAGACTCCTTCCTATTACGAAGTCAGGTTATCAGGAACATTTTTGTTGAGTAATACTGTTGAAGCTAAACTGCTTCCATCCAATTGGTTTTTCTTGTCTCTTTTTTCTTCTGCTCTCCATCTGCCCAGTCTCTTATTTTTTTGGTACTAGGAACTGAACTCAGGATCTTTGCACTGAATGACATCCACAGTTCTGCATTATTATTATTATTATTATATAATTAATACTTTTCTTAGTAGTATTTTATTTTTTGGCAACAAGGTTCTGCTAAGTTTCCCAGGTGAGACTCAAACTTGTGATTCTTCTACCTTGATCTCCCAGAGTGCTAGGATTACACCACACCCAGTTTCAGATTATATTTCTTGAAGCAAATTTAAAGTATCACTGCAACTTTTTTCAAGATTTGGAGAAATATTGATGGACAAAGTGCTCAAGAAAAGAATGAGGTCCTCTGCCACCTGCCTCGAAAGCCAAGGACCCAAGTTTGAGCCCTGGTACAAAAAAAAAAAAAAAAAAAAAAGTGAGGTCCAGAGCTTCTTCTTTTTCTTTCTTTCTTTTTTTTTTTTGGTACCAGGATCGAACTCGGGACCTTGCACCTGTGAGGCAGGCAATGCGGCACCACTAAGCTAAATACCCAGCCCCAGAGCTTCTTTGTGTAATAGGGTTTTGAAGCTCTGGAGAAATTAATTTATACAGGGTTAGTTTACCTGAGCCCCCTACAGTGGGTTCTGATCTCCTGCTCAGTGCTATGACACATGGTGAGAAGAAAAACTTGGAGACAGAGTTAGAGACAGAGATATGGGGAGCCAGGATGTCCAGTGCTTGTGTAGTCAGATGCTTGAACAAGCAAAGGCCCTGAACACCCACAGCTGTCGATGTTTATTGGTGACATCATAGTTAGATCGAGGTAAAGGTGCTTCGTGGAGGGACCAGGTGGAATTGTTACGGATATGTTGCTGATGTAGGCAAGGCTTGTAAAGGAAAAGGAAGAGACAAAGCATTACTATTATTATTATTATTATTATTATTATTATTATTATTATTATTTAGTACTGGGGATTGAACTAAGGACCTTGTGCTTGAGAGGCAGGTGCTGTGCTACTGAGCTAAATTCCCAGCCCTAAACCATTCTTGAATCATGAACAGAACAGACAAAATAGTAGGTTGTGGTCAATAATTAACTTTGTCTTTCAGGAAAGAAGGCCCAACCCTGTGAACAGAATTTTGGTTTGAGTCAATCTGATCTCAGCACATGGGCTTTGGCCAGACTCATTTCTATAAACAAGCCAGTTGTTGGGTTAACTCTTTACAGCCTGCATTGCTTACAGCTGGCTTTGGGCCCAATCATTGGGGAGGTCCGCCATATTAGTCCATGTGTAATAAATCCAAGTTAAGAATTTTGGCATTTGGAAAGTCATATTTCCTTATTTTGAGTAAGAGGTGCCCCATCCTGCAATATCCAGGCCACTGAGTGGGAAACCTGTGTATATCTTTATTACCATATAGGTATAGAATCTATATGAACCATATAAAATAATACAGTATGGGAAGATTCCCATTACCCCAAATCAGGAGTCATATTATTTTTGTCATGTTGGCATCTGCATATTGCCAGCTGAGACTGCTATCCCTCAAGAACCTCATGAGCTTATAGGTGAGGCTTTTGGAAGGTGATTAGATTATAGAGGCTTATAGCTGGCTTGCTGTTAGGAGAAGGGACTGGACGGAAAAGGTGGGTCATTGAGAGCATGACCTGGAAGGGTATATCTCCCTTCCTGGCTCTTCCCTTGATCTCTCTGCTTTCTGGATGCCATGGTGTGAGCAACTTTCCTCCACCATGGGGCTGTGCCATGTCACCCTGCCTTGAACCCAGCCAACTATGAACTAAAACCTTTACAAACTGTGAGCCAAAATAAACCTCTCCTCCTTTAAGTTGTAGGTGTTGGATATTGTGTCCCAGTGAGGAGAAAGTGACTGAGACAAAGATTCATAGAGGTAATAGTTGAATGAAGGCCACCTGCGAGTGTTTTAATGGTCCTGAAGGTTGGGGTGGGGAATGCTCTGGGACCACTTTTTTTTTTCTGGGGCCACTTTTGTGATGTTTCAAGAGCTATGGATTTGATGAGTCAAGCATTGTTTATAGACATGTTTGACTGATTTTGAAGTTTCCTCACAAGTATTTTGCCAAGATTTGAATCATTTTATCAATTCTATGATGAGTGAGAGAATGAAATGCTTAGAAGACTTTCTTTTCTTTCCTTTTTTCTTTCTTTCTTTCTATTTCTTTTCAATTTTGTTGTAAGTGTTGAATTCCCCCCCCATCAAGTTTATTGGTACATTTTAGGTATAAAATACATTTACATACATCATTGGGATCTTGTACCATTACATGAGTATCTTGGTTCTTATTTTTTTCCCCTTCCCTTGCCCTCCCTTCACCCCCT
>NW_004624767.1:22648405-22669602 GCF_000247695.1 Heterocephalus glaber | reverse complement strand
ATTTTTTCCAGATCCTCTTTTGTTGCCAGTTCAGGGAGTCCAGGTGGTTGAGTATCAGATTGTTCCATCTTGTTTCCCTTTGGGGTTGCTGTAGTTGATCTGGAAGTCTGTTTTTGAGGCTTGTTTACGTGTCTTATCATTTCCCCAGGGAGGGGGGGCTTCTAGCATCCACGTGGCTCACCTTCTCTGCTCTGGGAGCATGGAATGGTCACGGGGGAGCCTCCTCATGGGTGCTGGGATTGGCTCACCTTCTCTGCCCTAGGAGCGTGGAATGGTGGCAGGGGGAGCCTCCTCTTGGGTGCAGGGATTGGCTCACCTTCTCTGCCCTAGGAGCATGGAATGGGGGTGGGGGAGCCTCCTCCTGGGCCCTGGGATTGGCTCACCTTCTCTGCCCCGTGTGTTGAATTTTCTTTATGTCCTTTGGATGGATTTCACGAAAGGTACATAGTTTATTAATTGGACCAATTTCTTGGGTGGTAGGTAGCCCTTACACAGAAATCAACCATGGCATTTCCTTGATATTTCTGGTCTATTCTGTGAACAAGAGCATCACTTTTTATGACAGCCTCTTGTGAGGGTAAAAACAGTGCAGAGAGGTGGTCAGCAACTTGAGGTACATTTTTATGGGCATGCTATGATATTAAGAATCCCCTCTTTTTCTATACCATCCCCAAATCATGGACTATTCCAAAAACACACCTGGTAGCAATATAGTAGAGTTAGGGCAAGTGATTCTGCATATTGCACCAAATTATAAACTGAAGAAGAACTCTTTTGTGTAATTCACATTGGAATGTAAGTGCCTACCCAATTTGATATTTTTCCTTAGGTTTTTTTTTTTTTTTTTTTTTGGTGCCAGGGATGGAACTCAGGACCTTGAGCTTTTGAGGCAGGCACCAGAACCACGGAGCTAAATCCCTGGCCCAGAATTTTTGATATAAGAGCCATCAACATAGAGTAGTAATTCCAGATTAACTGATGGGGCATCCTATAAACTTAATGTTGGAGTCAAATTTTGAGAAACCAATTTGACAGTCATGATTATCTCCTTTGTTGGGTAAAGATAGGATGGTAGCAGAGTTTGAAGAATTACAGCAAAGAACATGAAGGTTTGAAGAAGGGAGGTTGAGAATTTCACAAGATGTTAGTTTGCAGGTTGAGAAATTCTGTGTATGCTGGGTATTTAGTATTTTCATAGCATGAGAAACCTATATATGTAAATCATTTCCCTAGAAAGTTCTGAAGATGATTCTACAACTTTGGTAGTTGTAGCTACTGCCTTTAAACAATTTGTTAGGATTAAGCCTGCTCCACCCTGGCTGTGCCCCTAAAGGCAGGTAGCCTGGATAAGATATAAATAACAGAAAGAGTGTTGTTGTTTGTTGCTTGTAGCTTGCTGCTTGCTACTTTGGTGCTGTGTAACTTCTGCCTGCTATGAGCTGTTTCTCCTCTGCGATGCCCCTCTGCCATGCCACCCTGCCTGGGAGCTGGCAGATTATGGACTGATACCTCTACAAACTGTGAGCCATTCCCTTTTAAACTTTGAATGTTGGGTAATTTCTCTCAGCAATGATACAAGTCACGAAGACAGATAATACTTATTTTTTTCAGGAGATGTAAATATTTCTTTAGATAGATAAATCATGATCCAGATAACAAATCATATTCGGTGATATATCCCCAGCTGTCTGAAGATCAAGGATAATGTCAACATGTTTGTGACATCTGTGAGCTGGGTCCCTCTTAGACACTGTTATGTTGCCACTGTCTCTCATTCCAAAAAGATAGGGTGCCCTGTAGAGGCAAATCTAGCATTTTAAAGTTGGAAGGTTTGGTTATCATCTGGCCCAGTTTGTTTAATTTGTGATAAGAACAAGGCCCCAGGAGAAGGGACTTGCTGAAGACATATTGTGAATAAATCAGAGCTAGCACCAGGGTCCTAGATTCCAGTTAGGCCTCTATCTTGATTAACTGGTTCCTTCCTTTTGATTTCAAAATACTACCCTAGTCTGCTGGGGGTCCTAGACTGATGGCAGGAAGGTTGAGTGACTGTTTTTATAGGCATGAGCTAGAAGGGGAACCTGAGACTAGGACTTGACTGTCTTCTGCCTCCTCTTTGACTTGTACCATTCTGTCTCAACAGCTGACTCCTGGGCCAGGGATTTTGCTCAGTGGTTCCCCCACCTGCCTCAAAAGTGCAAGGAACTGAGTTTGATCCCTGGTACCAAAACCACACAAACAAACAAACAAACAAACAAAAAACAAACAGCTGACTCCTTGAGGGACACTTGAATACATGTGGTTCTTCAGAACGCATGACTTTTATGTTAGACATGTGGAAAGCAGACCCTAGGGACCTTTCCACAGTCTTCCAGGTGTGCATTGGACCAGGAAAGATGGGAAGTTTCTTCCACAGCTCATCCTTGTTGATGGTGCCAAGGGCAATGAGGCTGCTGGGTCAGGCCCAGCTCTGAACTCACTGTTTCCACAGGTGAATTTGCAGGAGCTGGTTTGTCCAGCATCATGTCTCTCCTGACTGAGAGAACCATAGTGAAGAAAGAGAAGCTATCCAAAGTGGCCGGATCAGACAACTACCAGGTCAATAACAAATATGACGACAGGTATTCACCACTGCCTATCAACAAAATTGTCAAGCAGGCCATGGAGCTGGTGGGGAAGGAGCTACACTATTCACTGACCAGCATGAACTGTGAGCATTTTGTGACTGAGCTGCGCTACGGAGTTCCATGCAGTGATCAGGTGCGTGCTCAGCCTGTATCCCCTTCTTCAGAACCAGGCCATCTCTTTAGCTATTGGTGGCTCAGCACCTGCTGTGTTTGAACCAGAATGGTGATAGAGACACGAACAAGACAAAACAGCAGATACAGAATCCCTGCCCTTAAGGATGCCACATTTGGGGTGGGGGCAAGTGTGGAGAGTCACCTGGGCAAGGTGGCAATGCAGATCAGAGCTGTTAGGGGGTGATGGCCAGGGAAGTGACACATGGACATGACAGTCACTCCAGTTGCTGAGCCCTCCCTGCTCCCTGGCCCTAAGGTTACTCTCCAGAGCTCTAGAATCAAGTTTTATTATCTCCATGTTATAGATGGGGACACTGAGGCTCAGTGTGTTAGGGTCATCTGTCCCAACTCATTCAATCAGGTATTGAGCCTCTAGTCCAGTGATGGCGAACCTTTTAGTGACCAAGAGCCAAAGTAAAACCGGAACCCACTTATTTATGGCAAAATGCCAACACTGCAATTAAACCCAAACATTGAGGTTTTAGTCTAGAAGAAACATCTCTACATTTCCAACTTTTGTCTTCAAAGAAAAACACAGTCACATGAATGCCATAGGCTCACCACCACTACCCACGTCCATTTCTGCTGTGGTGCAGAGGTAGGATTTGAACCTGAAGTATTCTGCTCCAAGGGCTCTGACAAGGAAGGCTGCACAGAAGAGGTAGCCCCTGAGCTGAGTCTGATTTAATTCTCTTGATTAACCTGGAAGTGTAAAGTGACTTGGAGTTTACCCGTGAATGGGGTGCTAGGGGGCCAGTGTGAAGCAGGAGGAGGGAGACTCTGGTCATGTTGGGCCTAATCTTTTTCTGCAAAGGATCAGATAGTAAATATCTCAGATTTTGAGATCTGTGTAGTTTCTCTCAGTACCCTGCCACAGACAGAATGTAAACAAATGAGCATGGCTGTGTTCTAGTAAAATTTTAGTTCTTCTTATTTGTTTTTGCAAAAACAGGTGGCAGGTTAGATTTTTTTCCCTACATTTATGTCTCTTTAATGTAAAACAAAACTTGACATATTATTAGGTGTAAATTTTGCTGAAGAGTATCCTAAATCCAAGGCATTCCTAGAACCATAATGAGTATGAATTCTCTGGTGTCTAATGTAATATGACTTCTGGCTGAAAGCTTTCCCATATTCACTACTTTGATAAAGTTTTTCACCAGTATGGATTCTCATATGTAGACCATGAGTTGAGAACTGAGAAAAGGCTTTCCCACATTCATTACAACCATAGGGTTTCTCACCTGTATGGCTTCTCATGTGCACAGTAAGAGATGAGCTTTGACAGAAGGCTTTCCCACATATTTTACATTCATAAGGTTTATCACCTGTATGAATTCTCACATGTACAATGAGCGATGTGATCTGTGAAAAGGCTTTTCCACATTTATTACATTCACAGGGTTTCTCTCCTGTATGATTATTGTGATGTTTAATGTGGTATTGCTTCTGCCTGGAGATTATTCCACATTCATTACATTTATAGGCTTTCCCTCCAAGATGAATTTACTCATGCTCATTGAGATTTGATTTGCCACTGAAGGCTTTCCCACACTCCTTACATGTATAGCGTTTCTCTCCAGTGTGACTTCTTTCATGTCTAATGAGGCCTGACTTCTGAATGAAAGCTTTGCCACACCCTTTACATTCATAAAGTTTCTCTCCTATATGGATTCTCTGATGGCTAATGACGTTTTCTTTCTGGCTAAAGGCTTTTTCACACTCATTACATTTGAAAGGTTTCTTTCCATTATGGATATTCTGATGTTTAATGAGATGTTGCTTCTGGCTGGAGGCTCTTCCACAGTGGTTACATTCAAAAGGTTTCTCTCCATTGTGAATTTTCTCATGCTCACTGAGGTATGATGTGCTATTAAAAGCTTTCCCACATTCCTTACATGCATATGGTTTATTTCCTGTATGATTTCTGTGATGCCTGATGAGGATTGCCAATTGAATAGGTGCTTTCCCACATTCAGAAGGTTTTTCTCCACTATGATATTTCTGATGAGAAAGGAAGTTTCCTTTCTGGCTGAAGGCTTTTCCACATTTATTACATTCATATGACTTCTCCCTGTATGACTTCTCAAACGTTGAGTAAACGATGAGACCTGAGAGAACACTTCACCACATTCATTTCAGTACATTCATGTGATTTCTCTCCAGTATGCATTTTCTTATGCTCTACAAAGTTTTGCTTCGGGCTAAAAGTTCTTCTACACCCTTTACATTCATAAAGTTGCTTACCAGTATGAATTCCATCATGTTGAATGAGATCTGATTCAGGCTGAAGATATTCCAACATTTTTGTCATGCACAGGAACTTTCTCCTAGATTCCCCTAGTATCTACTGAGATGTGTGAAGGATGACAACTTTACTCCTCCCAAGTTGGATTTACATATATAAAAACTGATATCCATTTACACTCTGAATCTGAAATCTTCAACAGCTAAGTAATTATACAGTTTGTTATATGCAAAGTATATTTCATATTTACTTGTTTTGGAAAGCAGAATGGAGAACAGTAATTACTGTGATGTTTCAGAAAAAGCTGTTGTAAAATGTTAATTATGCACTTCCTTCTTTTTAAAGTATCTACAGCTATTTAGATGTAAATCTTTTTTTTTTTTTTGGCACTGGGGATCAAACTCGGGTCCTTGTGCTTGCGAGGGAAGCGCTGGAACCCCTGAGCTAAATCCCCAGCCCTGAAGGTTATTTTTGAAGAGAGGTGAGGTGACTAGTTTATTTCAGATTTAGTGAAGAGTAATTTCTCAGTAATCTCCTAAAAAATCCAAAGCAAGAGAGGATCATTTTCTTTCTTTTTTCTTTGTGTGATCAGTTTCATTCTTAAGGAAGGCCTCATGCAGTAAGAGAATGCATTTCACAAATTTCTAGCACAAGTTTGTGAACTGTCGACTAAAGATACCACCTCTGATGCGGATCGTTTCACTCCATCTATGTTCTACCAACTTTGTTTTGTTTGGTTTGATTTGGTATCGGGGATCGAACTCGGGTCCTTGTGCTTGCACAGCAGGTGGTGAAACCACTGAGCTAAATCCCCAGCCCTGTTCTACCAACTTTATATTTTCTAGATCATGTTTTCTAGTGCGAATCAAGTGGCTAAGACCTTCCTGTTGTTCTTTCAAATGCCGCTTGATTTCTCCTAACAGATCTGCATCTTTGTAATATATTTCTTCAGATCTGACTGCTCCAAAATGGTTCTGCATCCTGATTTGGGACATCAGTTTGTTTAGTTGGCCCTTGAACTGAGAAGGTGCATTTAGTTCAGACTGATTTGTATCTAGCTGAACCTGCAACGGCTCTCCATCAGCTTGGATGGCATAACCACTCTTCCTTTGAATTTCCCATTTGATTAGGACCTGTGAGGTTTTATGGGAAAGAGCCATGAGTTTCCTCTTTTCAATGTTGGCTATACTTGTAGTTTGATTCTTTTGTAGCTCTCTGATATCTTCAGATTTAATATCTAATATGATCTGATGCTGCTTAGTCATCTGATCTTGAACTTTCAGTCTTCGGAGAAGTTCTTTAAAACCCACCATGGGTGCAGGAATTAACTTTTCAGAATCCGGGTTATCCACCTTAGCCTGTTCCCAAATAATACAATCAATACCAGAAGGAGGATTCTGTAAAAGCTGCTTGATCTGTGCAGGATAAGTTCTGTTCTGGTCATAGAAAGGACTACACCAAGTTTCTCCAGTTGTGTTTTTATATTAGCTCGTTCAAAGTGAGTATATACTGTTGTAGCTGGAACTCTTCTTGAGGTACCATTTGGAGAACGCTCAACAATATGTGACAACTTCTGTCTGGTCATCTGCCTTTTTTTTCTTTTCTTTTTTTTTTTTTTTTTGGTATCGGGTATTGAACTCAGGACCTATGCTTTCAAGGCAGGCGCCGGAAGCACTGAGCTAAATCCCTGGCCCCTGGCAATGTTTTTTTATCCTCTACATTTACAGCAAAGGTCTGCTTTCCTGCCAAAACTTTATGCAACTGCTGCTGCTGGCTTCGAATATCTGTTTCTTTTTTGTTGAAAACTAAAACCACTAGCCCATCTTCATCTTTATTATTGGACATACAGCTATAACCTACAGCCTTAAACCGGCAAAAAGGATATTCTTGTGTGAATTCCACTGGTGGAATATTACTGTTGAAATATTTTTTCCTGTTCCCCAGAAAGCCTGCAGCAGATTCCATTTTGCTAAAATAGCATCTCTCTCACCTCCCAATAGTCTTGGAGCAGAAAGCGAACTTGCAGCATTTATCAGCTGGTTGGACTGGAAAGGAGCTTTGAGTAGGCTGACTGAAGAGACCACCTGATGTAGATTGTTGCTGCTGTGTATTAAATCCTCCAAACCCCAGTCCAGTTCCCAAACCAGTATCTAAATCAGTACTAGTTGCCTTGTTGTGCCAAAACTGGTACCAAATCCAAAACCTTTGTTCTGAGTAGCGCCAAAGAGTCCAGTAGTGCCTGTGTTAGCTGGGGCAGAAAAGTTGAATGCAGATCCTGCGGCTGTAGATGTTGTCTCAAATCCTCCAAACCCACCTGGGGGTGCTGCGATGGCTGTAGGTAAGGTACAGCCAAGGTACACAAGGGAGTCCCAAAATTGAAGACTATGTTGTAGGAGCAGGGAACCAAAGCACTGCTTCCGCGACATGACACTCAATGCCATTTATTGCATTTTAAATAGTCATAGTGTATCTAGTTTTTCAACTTTGAATCTCTCATATTTCAGTACCTACAGCTTGTTCTTCCATTCATTCTTTCCCCACCAGACATCTCTCCTCTTTCTGAGTGCCCGACCTCTTGGGACCATGCCTCCCGGCCAATGTTTCTTCCCTCTGTCATGTAGATGAAGAGGCCAGAGCCACCCCAGTCTTTCCCAAGTGGCAGGCTCCTCACTCACCTGTACACACACCCAGGGTCTGACTCCTGATGTTGACTGTGATTCTTTTCCTTTTCTTCTGCTGCAGGTTGCTGAAGTGGCCACAAAGGTAACTGTGGGAGCAAGTGTCCTGGCCGGTCTAGGATTAATTGGGATCCTGCTGTCCCGAAGCAAGCGGGAAAGACAATAAACCCAAGGCATTATCTTGATGGCATCAGCTCATATGGGGGAATCTTGCTTAGCCAGTAGTAGCAGGGTTTGCTTTACTGATTCCAGTCTCTTTTGTGGTCACAGACCCTTATTTTAGTGGAGCTAAGTAAAAGCACAGAAAAATTTTATTTGTGGGACTAATTAATTGAATATGAATTCTTTTTTTGGTTTTGGTTTTGTCTGTTCAAATCCGCTTCCTTATTGGCTTTGGAAGTTTCTTTTAGCTAATAGTAATGTGTAAAATTTTAGATTTTTTTGGTCAGATCTGGGAAAATCTCAATCAAATGCTTTCTATGAATACCGTAAAAGGTCAGAGTATCAACGTTTCCTTTTTGTGTAGTGTCTGATCTTATATTCTCTATTAATTGATCTACTTATCAACCTATCTGTGACTGACAGTCTTGTTACAGTGGACTTTGATGTGTTGGATGCCAACTTTGTGTCGTATTTAATGTCAGATCGGCACAAAATTAAAGTTTCCCCAAAATGTTTTTATGATTCACTGTATTGCATTTATTGGATTATCAAATACTTCATAGACCTTTGTTTGAAAGTTCTCTTGTTTTCTTAATGAATTCTGCCATTGTATACTTTCAAAAGTTTTGCTGCAATTTTTATCTCAATGTCAGAATAATTACATTGAAATTATTGCTCATTTGACCTTTTCATATTTCATGAATTTTATTGTTTGCTTTTTAAATCCTCTAATAAAAATTTTAGCTGATTTATTTTTTATTGATAAATGAAAGTGATTTTGTCATGATGTACATCACAATGTTTTGATATATGTCTACATTGTGGGTGGCTAAATTGTTTACACTTTGAGATGGCTAAATCAAGCCATTTAACATATACATTAGTTTATATAATTTTTTTGTGGTAAAAACACTTAAAATATACTCTTAGTAGGCCCAGGGATTTAGCTCAGTGGTTCCACCGTCTGCCTGGCAAGCGTAAGGTCCTGAGTTCGATCCCTCGTACCAAAAAAAGTGTATATATATATATATATGTGTGTGTGTGTGTGTATACACATATGTATATATTCTTAGTAATTTTCAATTAGATACCACATCATTACTACCTGCAGCTGCCATATGGCACAATGGGTCCCTTTCACTTATTCCTTCTGTCCAACTGAAGCTTTTTTCTTTTTTCCCCTGTTTATTAGTATATGGTTAAGATGCATAATAACACATTCATTGTGGGGAATTGGTATATACATGTTGCATCTTGGGCCTTTTTCTTTGCCTTCCCTTCCCCTCCCTCCATCTTCCCCCCCGAGCATGAATTCCGTCAAAGACAGAGTTGTATACTGTTGTGGAGTCCTGTGTTCCCCTCTCATACCAAATTCATATGTTGAAGCTTTCGTCCCCAGTGGGATGGTATCTGGAGATGGGGCTACTGGGATGTCATTGGGTTTAGACGAGGTGGCGTGTGTAGGGTCCCTGTGGTATGATTGAGCTTTTTTATAAGATGAAGAGACCAGAGCTCTCTCTTTCCCTCCCTCCACAATGTGCAAATGTAGTGAGGAGGCCATCTGCATGCCAGGGAGACCATCTCTCCAGATGCGAAATCTGCCATCACCTTGATTTTGCATTCCCAGTTGCTATGGTTTAAGTATAGCTGGCCACTTCTGAAACTCATGTTGAAATGTAATCCCTGTTAAGACTGAGATTTATCCATTCTCATGATGCATTGATTAATAGCTAATTGGATTAATGGGTGTTAGGATTTATATCTAGATATCCTCCAAGAGTCTCATAGGCAGAGCTTTTGGATGAGGACTGGACCGTGGGAATGCTATAGCTGTCTTGCTGTTTGGAGGTGCGGCCTTGTTAGGGGAGATGGGTCACTAGGGATGGGACCCGGAGGGCAGTTCCCCCTCCCTGTCTCCTCCCTTCTCTCTCTGCTTCCAGGCTGCCATAACTGAGCAACTTTCCTCTGCCAGACCCTTCTACCATGGACTTCCTTGCCTTGGAGCCAGCTGGCTATGGACTGAATATGTGAACCAAAACAAACCTCTCCTCCTTTAAATTGTGGTTGTCAGGTATTGTGTCTCAGTGACAAGGAAGTGATTAAGACAATGGATTATATTGAGAATGTGTCTCCTATAAAAGCCACTGTGAAGTGGGCGTGGTGGTGCATGCCTATAATCCCAGAACTCAGGAAGCAGAAGCAAGAGGATATTGAGTTCAAGACCAGCCTGGGCTACAAAGTGAAATCTTGTCTCAAAAAACCAAAACAAACAAACCCCCCCACAAAGCCATTGGCTTTGTCTCTTGACATGGGATACCCTGGGATGCCTCAGGACTCCATCAGCAAGGCCATCACCACCTGCAGACTGTTGATCTTGGACCACAACCATGAGCCAAATCAAACTTCTTTTCTTTATGACTTACCCTATGCAGTGTCATTCTTATAAACAGAAAATGGACTGACACACCAGCCTCCTGGACAAGGAGACACAAAAGTGTGCTCTTTCAGCCACACAGGCTATGGCTGTGTTGTGTGGCTGACTAACATGGCTCCTTGGCCCTAGTCCCATTTCTGCCTTCTCTTGGAGGCCTATGTTCTTTTTGTGATTTGAGAATACATGAAGGGCAGAGGAGAAACAGACCACACTGATGTGCAAGAAGGAGAACTATGGGCCTACCAGGGCTGGGATTCCCAGCTGGAAATGTGTGTATGATTCTCAGTTATGAATGTGCCTCAGCCATTGGTGCCCCTTTCTTCTGGTCACTCCAGCTCTTCTTGCATCCAGTTATGATTCCTGTCATTATTTCCACCTGCCTTCCATGTCTTTGCTTTTCCTTGTCTCTTTCACCTCCTTAGCAGTCCTGCCTCCTTACCCCTGTTGCCTTCCATGGCCCCCAAGTCTCTGATCCCACATTCCCACCTGCTCTTTTCTTCCTCCATCAGCTCAGCATCACCTTTCTCAATGACCTGTGGCTCTGGGGTCAGTGGAAGCTCCCAAGAGAGAGCCTACCCACCTAGTGCACGCTACCCTACTCATTGGCTGCCTTTGTGTCATGCGGTCCCTCGCAGGTACCACCTGTGTCCACCTCCATGACTGACAGTCTGGCTGGGTACATGGACAGCCAGGGCTGGGGTAGCAGGTAGAGCCAGCTCCAATTTGTATTCCTGAAAGAGCCGTGGACAGTATGGATCCTGTCCCAGGGGCAATCCACTGACTGGGATTACAGGTGGGAGCTCACATCACTCATAAGATCTGACCCCCCAGTAGAACACTACTCTGTAAAAGAGAAGCTTTGAATCCAAACCTTTTAGTTTTTCATGTCTCAGATGTTCATTTTGGTAGAAGGTGTCAGGGGTGGTGAGAGAAGCAAGCGTGTTCTGTCCCCTTGACTCCTGGCCACAACCCCCTGTCTGTGCCAAGAGCTGCTGGTGTGAAGAAGGCCAGTACCTGCGAGGCCATCATCTGCTGTGGCAAATCAAGCTGGGATACTGCAGGCCGCACAGCTCTCGGGTTTCTGTTTGGCAATTAATGATACCCACTGATAAGTTTGAGTGAGTTCACTTTAGCGAGTCTCCCACCTCACCCTACAGAAGAGTGAATGTGTAGCTCAGAGTGGTTTCCATCACATGCAAGGACAGTCACCAAGGAGCACAGGATCATTTGTCCATCCTGCTCTGGAAGCTGAATGAAGATACAACATTCTGTCCTTCTGGGTGCTACACCCACTCCTCATTCCCTTGAGGCAGGATTCCATTGCTCAGAAGTCAACATCTGCCAACCACAAATCCAACCCAGAGGTTGGCACACCAGGCATACTCAGCTACGTGTCTAAAGACACAGGCTTTAGGCCTCTCATATTCTGTCCCTTCAGGGGTGAAGAGGATCTCAAAAATTATTTTATCCATAGGACCGGGGATTTAGCTCAGTGCTTCCACTGCCTGCCTCACAAGCACAAGGTCCAGAGTTCAATCCCCAGTACCAAAAAAAAAAAAAAATTACTTTACCCAATCCATATCTCATGGCTGGCACTAATTTCACCAGAGAG
Organism: Heterocephalus glaber; assembly: GCF_000247695.1. The sequence goes on along the minus strand of NW_004624767.1, from coordinate 22,657,667 downwards.
AGGTCATTTGTAGCTTTCAGTTATGCTGATTGTCAAGACCTTAGATTTTCCAAAGAAAATCACCTCCAGCATTCGTTATGCTAATTAGAAAACCATTTGGTGATCAGAGATATAGACAATTTATAGTAGCCAACCCTCTCAGCACAATGCCAGCTGACTGCTTCTGGGGTAGGTTTCCCTCAATTGGAAAGCAGCCCACACAGGCTGTGTTTTCAGGCAACTTAGCCCTCTAGCCCTTTTGCTTTTCAGGCAGGGGGCAGAATGTGTGCAGGGGCTGAGCACTCTCTCTTTTGGAAAACTCCTAAGGAAAGAGGCCAGTTGGGCTGCTAAGAGAGTAAATCAGATGCGGAGGCTATAAAGGGAACAGTGTGCTGGTGCCAACATCTGCCCTGAAGGTACGCTAAGGCAGCTCCCACAACCCAGGCCTCTCTCTTGCACTCTGACAGCCCCACCTTAAGAGTGGACACAGATCTCTCTCTTTCCTTCCCTAAAGGTCCCAGATCTGACTGTCCCTCCTGCTGGGTAGAATTTGAAAACTGTAAGACAGTTTTGTGGCTAAGCCCTCCTACCTTCCATGTCAATGTCCCTCCTGACTGACTGCCTGCTGCCTCCTTCGCTTCTGACCACATATTTCGAAGGACACACACACACCACAGTCACCACTCCCACCCAGCAACCCTGATTCTAGGCTTACACTCACCCTCGCACACACTCAAACCAAGACTTAAATAGCCTCACTTCTATTTCCTCTGTGTCCTACTAGAGTTGGAGACCACTGAATGACAAATGTTTGCTAGTTACACAGTGGTGGAAGAGAGGTTGTAATGAAAACTATTCTAGGGATCCCTAACCAAAGTAACCATCTTGTGATGCATGTCCTTGCCCAAGCTGTTCAGATGCCCCCCACCTCTGTGCTGGGGCTGTATCTAGACTGCAGCAGAAGGAGGTTGCCCATCAGTGTGGCTGCACTTTGCATACTGAGATGGGTGGAGTTTCCTGATAAGGATTGGATAGGAGTGGAGTATGCACAACTTTCCAAGGACCCTACTTGCTTTTGAGCTTGCATTTGCTGTTTTAACTAGAGCCCTATAAAACCAGTAGCTTACAAGAGGCTTGGTGACTTCAGTGGTGCTGCAGCCTGCAAATCGTCCGTTGTTCTTGAAGGACCCTAGTTAGCAAAACAGACTCCATATTGCTGCTGAACGACCCACCTGCCTGCCCTTTAGATGAACTCAAAAGGAGGAAGCTTAGAAACCTCCTCCCCTTAGAATGCCTTTTAGAAACAACAATTAATCAACTATTGTTTTACAAATGTTCTAACAGCAGGACATTGTGCTTCTGTACCTTTTGCTTGCTTTGCTAGTTCTATCCCATAGTTGGGCCTAGAAACTGTTGGCCTCAAAGGTGTATAAAACATGTTTGTCTGCCCCCCAGTCGGGGCTCAAGTCCGATGCTCAGCTCGGGTCCTGGCCAGTGATAAACTCCTGTGTGGATTTATTATCGGTCTCTGGTTGGTTCTTTCTCTCTGGGTCTAACATTCTTGGAGGCCCCAGCAGGATAGCCAGCTGCTCTGGAGCTTATTATCTTAGAGCCATTGTTTCTTTTTAGGAGAGACCAGGATCAGATATCCGCGGTGTTTGGCCCCTCTGGACACCGGTCTGCGGAAGGAGAGGCCACCCTGATGGTACTCCAGGGCTCCGGGTGGGCCGGTCCCGGTCGGGCCCTATCACTGATCAACCGACCCACAGGAGTTTGTCGGGAAAGCCTCTAAAGGTAAGAATGGAATGATTCTTAGTGAACTGTGGGTAGGTAGGAGGAAGCCGGATGCAGCACAGGTTCCCCTACCTAGAGTCTCTTCATGTCGGCAAGCAGACTCACTGGGTCCACTGGGTCGGAGTCCTCAGAAGAGCGACTCCCTGGGTGGGGTCCAAATCCATTCGGCCCCAGAGGTTTTACTTGGCCAAAGTTTGTCTTTGTCTGTTTATTGCTGTCTGTGTGCTTGCTCTGTGTGCCTTTTGCATTTTCACAGGCTAAAATTATGGGTGCCTCACAGTCCACAGAAGGAACTCCACTTGATTGTGTTTTGAATAACTGCAAAAACTTTATTCCACAGACAGGGAAGATAAATATGGCATGAAATTTTCTAAAGGCAAATTACGAACCCTGTGTCAATTAAAATGGCCCAGTTTCGGAGTCGGTTGGCCCCCGGTGGGAACTTATTCTGTGCACATTGCTCACAAGGTTTGGAATGTGGCCACGGGGGTCCGGACCCCACAGGTCCCGATGGACCTTTGGCACTCGATCGGGACAGGACTAAAGTCCATCATCCCCATCTTCCTCCTCCCTTTTTCCTTTAAAACAGACAGAGCCTGGGGGAGGATTGATTTATGTCCCTTTTACAACTCGTGATCTTTACAGTTGGAAACATCAAAATCCCCCTTCTCTGAAAAACCTCAGGCATTAATCTCTCTTCTTGAGTCTGTTTTTCATACCCATCAGCCAACCTGGGATGATTGCCAGCAGGTTTTACAGATCCTGTTCACCACTGAGGAGTGAGACCGCATTTATCAGCAGGCAGTCAAAGAGGCCCTGGGGCCAAACCCCAGTGTCACTCCCAGAACTGCAGGGTATTTGGCCAGGGCTGAAGCAGCGGTTCCGTCACAGCACCCCGAATGGGACCCCAATGATGATGACGGTAAGAGGAGGCTGGGGAACCTACCACCAGCACTTATTAGGGGGACTCCGGGCAGCTGCCAAAATGCCCACTAATTTGAGTAAGGTAAGTGAGGTTCGCCAGGAAAAAAACGGAGTCTCCAGCTGCATTTTTAGAGAGACTCTTGGAAGCCTATAGAGTTTTCACTCCTATTGACCCAGAGGCTCCCAAAAATACAGCAGCTTTAAATTTGGCCTTTGTTTCCCAGTCGGCCCCAGATATTAGAAAGAAATTACAGAAATCGGAGGGATTTGAGGGAAAGAATAGGACTAAACTCCTGAACATAGCCCAAAAAAGTTTATGATAACCATGATGCCCCTGAGGAAGTCCTAGCCAAAAAACTGGGGAAAGTCACTGTTGCTGCACTCCAGGCACAAGAGACAGTTCCTCCGGACCGAAAAGGAAAAAGCCACCTTTTTGGCTTTAAAGAAAGCCTTAGTGTCAACACCAGCCCTGGCCCTACCTGATGTCACCAAGCCCTTTTGGTTGTCTGTGGCTGAACGAGGGGGCATAACCAAAGGAGTGCTAGCTCAGGCATTAGGGCCTTGGAACAGACCTTTGGCCTACTGTCTAAAAGACTTGATCCTGTGGCAAGTGGATGGTCTACCTGTTTGAGGGCAGTTGCAGCCACTCCCCTCCTGGTCAAAGAGGCAGATAAGCTCAGCCTGGGGCAGGACCTGGTCATCACCGCACCCCATGCAGTGGAGACTTTGCTGAGAGGAGCCCCAGAATGATGGCTCTCCAACGCCCGCCTGATTCAGTACCAGGCCCTGTTGCTGGATGTGCCACGCATCAAATTCACTCAAGAAATGGCCCTTCATCCAGCCACCTTACTCCTGGACTCCGACCCGTGCATGCCCCTCCATGACTGTCTGGACACTTTGACAACTTCCACCACCAACCGCCCAGACCTGACTGACATGCCCCTGCAAAGCCCAGATGAGACCTTCTTCACCAATGGAAACAGCTTCGTGGAAGATGGAGTCAGGTATGCGGGGGCAGCCATAGTCAGCCCAGGAGGACAGGTGCACTGGACACAGGCATTAAGCCGGGGGGCTTCAACACAGAGGGCTGAACTAATAGCCCTGTTAGGTCGAGACAAGGCTGTAAACATCTACACTGACAGCCGGTATGCATTCGCCACTGCCCATGTGCATGGTGACATCTACAGACAGAGAGGGCTATTGACATCAGAAGGGAAAACTATCAAAAACATAAAAGAAATTTTGGCCTCATTAGAGACAATTTGGGAACCCAGGGCGTTGGCCATTATTCATTACAAAGGCCACCAAAAAAGAGACAGCTTCGAGGCCCACGGTAACCGAGAGGCCGATGATGCGGCCCGACGAGTGGCCAGAGAACCAGTGGGGCCAATAGACATTCTGCCCATCCGACCCTTTGGCTACCTGCCGGAAAGACCCACATATACCCCGGAAGAGGAAGAGGAAAACCAAAAGCGAGGGGGTACAAAACTGGACTCAGGCTGGTGGAAAGGGACAAACAAATGAATTTGTCTCCCCTGAGCCCTGGGGCGACAACTTGTTCATCAGTTACATCACTTAACTCACCTGGGAGAATCAAATTAAAAAGACTAATGAGCTCTAAGTTTTCAATCCCAGGACTGACCTCTACGGTCCAGGACATCAGTTCCAGGTGTCAGGTGTGTACACAGTTAAACTCCAAGGTGAGACCAAGGAGCAAAGGCAATCTACTATGGGAAAGAGAGCCAGGGGAACATTGGGAACTTGATTTCACTGAAATAAAATCCAGCAATAGGTTCAAATATTTACTGGTATTGGTTGACACCTACTCAGGTTGGGTAGAAGCTTTCCCCACTTGTGGAAAATCAGCCAACATAGTAACTGAGGTTTTGCTCCAGGAGATAGTTCCCTGATTTGGCATCCCTCGCTACCTGGGGTCCGACAATGGGCCTGCCTTCACGGCACAGATATCCAAATTGTTGGCAAGGGCACTACATATTGATTGGAAGTTACACTGTGCCTACCGCCCACAAAGTTCAGGGCAAGTGGAAAGGATGAATAGGACCCTGAAAGAAACCCTGACTAAATATGTTCTAGAAACTGGCAGTAGGTGGCCCGATCTGCTTCCTCTAGCCTTGTTAAGAGTTGGATGTACCCCATACGTTGACAAGTTTACCCCTTTTAAAATCTTGTATGGGAGGCCGCCGCCAGTCCTCCCTAAGTTAAATCTCGAACAGATAACAGAAAATTCTTGTGTTTCTTTACTTCAATCTCTTCAAGACATACAGATTCTTCAGAGTGAGATCCAGGCTACAATACAACAGGCTCGAGAAAAACCCTTTGCGACGTTCCAGCCCCACGGTTTCAAGCCAGGAGACCTGGTCCTGATATGCTTGGTTTGCTTGCACCAAGGACTTGACTAAATACGTTCCCAAATCAGTCTTGGCTGCCCAATCTGCCACTTTATTTTGTGTCACCGTGTATGTTCTTCCACAAGCCTTGTATTGTAATAAAAAAGGGGGCCGCAAACATCTGGGATTAACCACTGAACACTATAGGAGTAAACGGGCTGCCCCTGTTTTAGTGCCCATTCTGGTGGGATTAGGAATAGCCGGGTCAGCGGCTATTGGAACTTCCTCCCTGATCCTTCAGGACACAAATTTTAAAGCCCTAAGCCACCAAGTAGCCAGAGATTTGGGTCGCCTGAAAGACTCGATCTCCAGATTAAAAAACCAGGTTGATTCCCTAGCTGAGATGGTCCTGCAAAATCAAAGGGGACTTGACCTCCTGTTCATAAAACAAGGAGGGTTATGTGTAGCCCTAGAAAAAAACCTGTTGCTTCTGTGCTAATCAGTCTGGTGTCATTAGAGATACCTTAGCTATGGTCAGGGAAAATTTAAAGACTGAATGTGCTTAACAAAAGGATCAAAATTGGTTTCAAAATCTATTTGACTGGTCCCCATGGTTAACTACCCTACTTTCTGCTATAACAGGCCCCTTAGTTGTCTTACTTCTGCTTTTGCCCATGGGACCTTGTATTATAAATGCTCTGACTAAATATGTTAGACAGAGGATTGATGCAGTTAAACTGATGGTGTTGAGACAAAATTATGAGATTTTAGAAGATGTTTTAGAGGAAGGATCCAAAGAATAAATACAGAAATCAAAGATTTCATTAAGTTACAAGAACCAGTGGGGAATGAAGGACCCTAGTTAGCAAGACAGACTCCATATTGCTGCTGAATGACCCACCTGCCTGCCCTTTAGATGAACTCAAAAGGAGGAAGCTTAGAAACCTCCTCCCCTTAGAAAGCCTTTTAGAAACAACAATTAATCTACTATTGTTTTACAAATGTTCTAACAGCAGGACGTTCTGCTTCTGTACCTTTTGCTTGCTTTGCTAGTTCTATCCCATAGGGGGGGGCCTAGAAATTGTTGGCCTCAGAGGTGTATAAAACATGTTAGTCTCCCCCAAGTCGGGGCTGGAGTCCAGTGCTCGGCTGAGGTCCTGGCCAGTGATAAACTCCTGTGTGGATTTATTATCGGTCTCTGGTTGGTTCTTTCTCGCTGGGTCTAACAGTTCTGCAGTAACTCCTAATAAACTCAGCTACTTGCCAAGCTGGACTTGTCCAGGTCATTCTTTGGACTCTTGGCCCTGCTCAGCTTGGAGGCTGAGGTTTCTTTTGTGTCTCCCTGGGAAATTCATGCAACATCTGGTTCCTGCACAGGAACCCAATGGATCTAAGGAAGAGTCAGGGAAGTGACTCCTGGGGTTGGGGAGAACCCAACCTCCTGGGGGAGGATGCTTGGGATGGCCTTCCTCCTCCATGTGGCATGGGGCAACACACCTCCTAGATGAGCCTGGTCCACTGTATGACTACAGGGACACCCTCAAAGATGCGTGGTGGACTGGGGAGCTCCCTGCAATCTCCGAGGGTAGTCCTTATGGGATGGGATTGCAGGAGAACTGTAACTGTGGTGGCATGGCCCCCTCGTGTGGGCAGTAAAATGTGCTACTGAGTCTGAGTTGTCTGCCCAGAGGGAAATTGCTCACTTGAAGGAGGAACTCAGACTTGAAAAGGATATGCGAGTAGTGTCTTCTGCTTTAGCTTGACTTGGCCGATAAAAGGGACATAAGATGGAAGTCCTAGCCTTTCATTTCTTAGGGTTGGGGGAGGCAGCTAAAGGAAAAGAGAGTACAGGTCTGCACTGTGATAGCAAATCCCACCTGGAGCCCAAAGACCTGCTGTCTGTGGGAAGAGTCAGACAGCCAGAAAGAGGAGATGGAGGTGAAAGTTACAGATGACCCCACCCCCACCCCAAGACCAACCATCAGAAGAAAGGGAAAGTCCAGGATTCCACCTGCAGATGGAGGCTTTAATAATCATCTATTCATGAGACTAGGGTCATCAGGGAATACTCTGCCTCTGAACAAGCTGGGTTAGGGAAAATGTTTAAACAAGCAGTAAAAGAGCCTCTGGCTGCTTGGCTTGTGAGGCTTTGGGATGCAGAGGCTGATGGAACCAGCTTAGATGCTATGAGACAAAAAAGCTGGGTGATATAACAACCCAGTCATCCCTGAGACAGAGGCTGCATTCTCTCCAGCAATATGAGGGGAGACACTCTCATGCCCTGGCTCACACAGGCCATGAGGGACACCTGGATGTGGGCTGCTAAAGTCCCTGTGAATGCTGCACTGGAAGGTTATCTAGGAGGGGCAGGTGATGTTCCAAGATCTGGGGATGTGGGAGGCTGTTTTTGCTACTCAGTTCACTGGGTCAGAACATCAGTCTGACCAGGTCTCCTTCCTGGATACCTGAGATGGTAGTTAATCCAATAGGGACCCACAGAGGGGTACAGAGCCCTAGTGGCCTTGTTAAGCTGACTCGTGGGGTGAGACCTCTATGAAATGGGAGAGACTCTGGCAGATCTAAACAACTGGGAGCACCATGTGAACCAAGTACACAAAGTGTTGAAGGAACTGGAGGCGGGGTACTCAGGTAGAGAACCAATCAAAAGGCCCCATGTAAGTGACCAGGATCCAAATGTGGCAGGATTTGTACCATGCTGGGGTGCTGCTAGAACAGAGCAATGGCATTCTGATTCCATTTTGGCAGATTTATGGAGGGCTCTAAGCCAAAACAATTCACTAGGAGACAAAAAACAAAAGGGGAGGAAATGTGCCGTGCATTTAGTGCTTCCTGTTGAAGAAGCAGAGAATCTCGTGGGGTGGGAACCTCAGTTGCTTCCTTGATTGGTGTTTTTAGTGTTTTGAGACAAGGTCTTGCTACGTAGTTCAGGCTGTCCTTGAACTCACAGCAATACTCCTGCCTCAGCCTAGTGTTGGGATTACAGGCATGGGCCACCTGGCTCACTTCCCTGACTGGGACAAGGAAGGGCAGGTTGGGGAGATAGGGGGAGCAGAGGACTAGGTTGCCTGCAAGTGAGGGCCATACAGGGTGACTGGAGACCTCATGTTGAACTGAAAATACATTAGTTTCTCTACCAATGAACACAACACGTGGACTCTGGTGGACACCGAGACAGAATGCACTCTAACTCATGCCAAGCCCTACAAACATAAAATGCAATGGGTAGGGTCGGGGATTTAGCTCAGTGGTTTCGCTGCCTGCTGCGCAAGTGCAAGGACCCAAGTTTGATCCCCGGTTCAAAAAAAAAAAAAAATGCAACGGGTAGCTGTAGATGGATATGAAGATAGAACAGTACAGGTAAAGAAGACTATGACTGCACTAGTGATGGGCAACTCCCCCCACCCTGGAATATACCGTTCACATCTCCCCCTGGATGAGGACACACTAAATGTGGACGTGTTGTGGGGCATACCCTTCACACCACAGTCAGGACATAAGGGCAGTGATGCCCAGCTGGGTTACATGGGAGCCTGTGGAGCTGCCTGCCCCATGCAGGGCAGTTAATACTCAGTAGTACGAACTTCCAGGGGGTTATGCAGAAATCACAGCCACTATCAGGTGGAAGTTATTTGTCCAGTCTACAGTCCTTTTAGCAGTCCAGTGTGGCCAGTAAAAAAACTGGATGCAAAAAAACCCAAAACCAAAAAACTGTAGATGGCTTCTGGAGAACATGGATTACAGAGAGTTAAATGCAGCCACTGTGCCCAACATGCTGTCCTGACTGAACAGCTGATGGAGGATATGGATCCTACCATGCTATTTTGGACCTTGCTCATGCTTTCTTTGGTACATGTATTCCTCTTCTTGGTGAGGCCCAGGACCAGCTTGCATTCCCCTGGGAAAGACGGCAATGAACCTTTCAAGGGCTACTTGTACAACCCCACTATTTGCCATGCCACTTGTTATGTTTCCCATCCACTGTGAAAATGTTTCACTACATAGATGCTATCATGTGAACTTCTGGGTGTCCTACAGATTTAAAAAATGCCTGGAGGACATATAAGGACACAAAATGGAGTGGAGATGGGAAGGAAGGAAGGAAGGAAGGAAGGAAGGAAGAAAGAAAGAAAGAAAGAAAGAAGAAAGAAAGAAAGAAAAAAGAAAGAAAGAAAGAAAGAAAGAAAATAAAGAATAAG
>NW_004624767.1:22580955-22633256 GCF_000247695.1 Heterocephalus glaber | reverse complement strand
GCCTCAAAAGCCCAAGGTCCCAAATTCGATCCCTGGTACCAAAAAAAAAAAAAATAGGAAGATAAGTCTTTTGAAAAGGGGAAGGTAACCAAGAGATGGAGGGAGGGGAGAGAAAAGGGAGTGTAGGGAAATGAAAACAAAATTCAGATGTGTTATGTACATACACCAACTTCACAAAAGGAATGTGATCATTAGGTTCTGTAAACATGTACCAATAAAAATTAAAGATTTTTTTAAAAAGTGATACAAGTCAGAGGCTGCAGGTATGGGCTCAGGAGACACTGATAAACAGAAGATATTCAAAGCCAAAGGACCCATTGAGACACTAATAGGATTAGGGAAGTGGAAGGGGAGCAGGGGAACACACAGGATACCAAGAAGGAAGGACCCATGCAGGAGAGGAAGGAAGGTGCTAGGTGAAAACAGAGAGGGTCGCTCATATCAAATGCTGTAAAGAGCCAAGTAGGCAGTGACCAGAATGCTGGCCTGGGCTTTGTCAGGATGTAGAAAGTGTTTTGTTAGCCTTGATAGGGGCTGCACTGTAGGAGCACAAAAGAGAACCTCGGGGGTTCTGAAGACAGTGTGGGGAGTGGGGAGCTCGTGACTGGCCTGTGCTGTGGTGTTTTATCAACAGAAGATATTACCAGTGTTTCTAGTCAGCAGGGAGAACATGACAATACAGAAGCCAAAAGGGAATTCAAGACATATACGTGCTGAAGGGAGTACCAGGACCCAGTACTGGGCCCACAAGTTAGGTGCCAGTTTTTAAAGTTAGGGCAGGGTGTTTTTTGTATTTTAACAGAAGAGATAAATTATGTGGATGCAAAGCCTGGTGGTTTTGTTACTAGGGGGTGGAGAGGATGCCATCTACTCTGGTTACCTGTGACATCTCTGTAAGTACAAAGGGAGGTCAGCAGCTCTATTCTTAGCAGCCCAAAACTGAAACCAGTATGTAAGAATGGCCAACAAATTGTGGTATAGTCACACAGGAAATACACAGCAATGAAAAACTCAGAACAATGCTACTCCTGACAGTACAAATTACTCTTGCAGGCAGAATGTCTAGTGAAAGAAACCAGATATAAAAGGGCACAGGCTGTGTGACTCTTCTTCCATGAGGTTCTAGAACAGGCGAATCTTTTCCATGGCATTAGAAGCTGGAACAGGGTTGCTTGGGTGGGGGATGAGGGTCTGGGGCAGCAATCAGGGTCTTCTGGGGTAGTGAAATGTTCTGGATCTTGGTCTGGGACATTGTCACAGGGATAGATGTTTTAAAACTCAGTGTACATTTTACTATATTTGCATACTTTAAGTTATACTCCAATGTAAATAAAAAGTTTAAGGAAAGGGGTAGGGAAATTTCACAACAATTCTCCAAATTAAGTATTCTTAGCCTCTGTTTACAAATAAAGAAACCAAGGCTAAAGTGGGCACAGTGGTACACCCATAATCCCAGCACTCTGGAGGCTGAGGCAGGAAGATCACAAAATCAAAGCTAGCCTGGGCTACACAGTGAAACTCTGTGTCAAAGAAAGAAAGAAATGGGGGGGAGGAGAAAGGGAGGGTGGACAGGGAAGGGAGGGAAGGGGTAGAGAAAGGGAGAGGAAGAGAGAAGAGAAAGCTAAAGTAGGAACTGGATTCATAGCCAAGTCTGCCCAAGCCCCTGTGCTCTTTCTAGGACCCTTATGCTTAAGAGGGAAATGTGTTGTGCTCACTTCGGCAGCACATATACTAAAAAGAGGGGAATGTGTTGTGTACAAAACCATAGGGGTTCCAAGGAGCACAGTTTGACTACCATTGTTCCACACAAAACTGCCTTTTTGTGCCACTCAAGAACAAACCACCAGTCGGAGATCAAGGAGAAAGTTGGGGCTACTGTAACACTTCCCCACCCCAGCTTCCCAGCCCCGACACCCTTACTTGGGGGGGCCAGGTGGACCACATATCCATCACCAACATAGATGGCCCAGTGTCTGTAGAAAGGGCGGAAAATCTCAATCAGGTCTCCAGGCTTGGGCTCTGGCTGCAAAACAAGAACAGGACTGTTAACACACAGCCCAAGGCCTCAGAAGCAGAGGCTGGCTTGGTTAGGAAGGTGCAATCAGCGGCCCAGCAATCAGCTCAACCAATCCCTGCCCTGCCAGTCTGATGCTTGTCTGCCCCACAAGTCTGTGCTCCGGGCCTGCAGAGACCATGCTCTCCCCCCACCCCACCCCCCACAAAAAAACTTTTACAAATAACAAAGGGCAAACTTGAAATGTTTCTTCATAGCTGGAGTCTCTGGCTTATTGACACTCTTCTAAGAATACTACTACTGGCCTCTTACTCCAACCAAGGCCCACTGCTGCATATTTTCCAAGCATGGCTCATTAAATCCATACCCCCACCCTATGAGATAGGCACTATTAGGAGCTGTGCCTATGGATGAGGAACTCAAGTCTCAGAGATGTGAGAGACTTTGCAAAAGCTACACGGCTCATACAAAGAATGAGAAACTAGAGACATTTATAGCTAAATGGATGCACATTGAGGCCATTCTCTTAAGTGAAATAAATAGGACACACGTGTAAATACCAAATAGTTTCTCTAGTGTGAGAAACTGAAAGTGTGAATGAAGATCAAAATGTATAATTGATAATGTGAAATAGGAAGAAAAGGTCTAAAGGGGTAGGGAAAAGAAAAGAAGGGAAAGGAAAAAATATGAGAAAAGGAAAAAATGGAAACAAAGTCTTTGTAAACAGGGAGGAGTGGAAGGGTTGAAGGGAGGGCAGGGGAATGGAGAGAAAATAAGAACCAAGATACATCATGTACAGGTGCAAGCTCCCAATGATGAATGTAACTGTATTGTATACCTAAAATGTACCAATAAACTTAATGGAAAAAAAAAAAAAAGCTACACAGCTCGTGAGCAAGCCGGGCAAACTGATTCCCAGCCCAGTGTCTTGGCCACACACTGTCCTTCAGCAGAACCCCTGTGGTGACTTGACTAGAGCTGCCACCCAAGGCTGCCGAGTCTGCAGGGTGGCCACAGGCACCCCAATCTGGCCTGAGCCTGACAGAGAATTGCTCAGTCTCTGGCAATAATCTGCTCACAGCTGCTAAGCCTAAGAACGTGAGTGTGCATGAGAGACAGGTGTGTGGGAGTGCATAGGAGAGCATGAGGCTGTGTGTGACAGCATGCATGAGTGTATATGTGTATGTGGAAGTGAGACTCTGTTAGGGGAGCAGGAAGCAGGGTTTGAGAAAACCAGAGAGATTCAAGATCACATCCTTTGAACACTGCTGACGCCCCAGTGTCAGACCCTGTGCTGCGTTCTGGGGGAGGGGTGTCCTGCTCAGCACAATAAAGATGTGGGGTGGGGGTTCTGGCCCACTTGCTCCTAGGCAAACACCTAGGCGCAGGTCTTTGCCACATCCCATCCCAAGCTTGGTGGGCCTCCTGAGAGACCCCTCAAGGATGGGGGTGGTGAGGACCCACCCTTCACAGCCTCCTGTAGGGTAAAACTGCCAGGCAGCGAGAGCTGCTGATCTCAACTCTACAATGTCTATGAAGCAGGGTCCATGGCGATTTAGTTATTACTGCACGGAAACATTAAAACAGTTAACATGCATCATATATGGTGGAAAAAAATCTTTTCACGGGTCTTTTACACTTAAATCATGTTCTCTTCTTGCACTATGCTTTTTCTTCCAAAGAGAGGGTGCCTAGTTCTTATTCAGAACATCTTTCATGGCCACGCATGGTGGTGCACACCTGTTATCCCACCACTGTGGGAAGCTGAGGTAAGAGAATTCCAAGTTCAAGGCCAGCCTGGGCAACTCAGCAAGACTCTGTCTGGAAATAAAAAATAAAAAGGGTTGGGGATGTAGCTCAGTGTGAAGGCCCTGGGTTCAATCCACAGCACTGGGTGGTGGGGGTGGAGGGGACCTATTTCAGAACAATGGTCACAATTAATGAATCCCATTCCTGTTTGTTTCCCAGAACAGAAAAGGGGAACTAATTGTTTGGTCAAAATTAGGGGGTCTTCTGGCATCCCCAAAGGAAAATCTAACTAAGGAGATTTCTCCAAATACACATGGACATAATGAGAAGGCAGAGACCCAACCCTGAGAGGCTGCAGTCTGGAAAAGTGAACATCAGTAATATGCTGTCAAGAGGGAAAGGGCAGGAAGTACAGAGACCCAGGAATTCACTTTATTCTGGACAAGGATTGATGATGAAAGGAGACTCACATTCCGGCATAAAAAAAGAAAAAGGAAAAATCTTATTACAATGACAAAAGTAATTTAAAATATCATAATAGTTCAGGTGGAAAAACTACTTAGTTCTCTATAGAGGAACAGTGGAAAAATCTAGAACCAAAAATCTATATAGTGTATGGTTCCATTTATATATCATTGCGGAAAAGGTATAAATATAGGACAGGAAATGGACGGCAGTCTTCAGGGGCCAGGGAGGAGAGGGAGTGACACGAAAACAGCACGAGGGGAGATGGGGCGGTTAAGCTTGCTGTGCTGCTCCATACTCGATGGTGCTGATGCTTCTGCAGTTGTGTTTATCAAAACAAAGACCCAGACATTAAATAGGATAAATTAGACATTAATTTTTAAAGAAATTTTTTACTTAACTAAAATTTTTTTTTTTTTAATTTTAAATGAGTATCTAGGGCTAGGGGTGTGGCTCAGTAGAAGAGCACTTGCCTAGCACATACAAAGTCCTGGGCTCAATCCCCAGCACAGCAAAAACTTAAATATAATTTGAAAGAAAAAAGTTGCAATTTTTTTAATAGTCAGTCAGGTGACCTTTTCCTTGTAAGTGCAAAAGATAGATATTCTCAAATATTCATGAAGTAAAAAGGAGAGGACTCACCAATAGAGCCCAGAAGCAAGGATGTTCGCATGGCAACATAGATGGTCTTTTTTTTGTGGGGGCTAAGGGTCCTAGAGGTTGAATCAAGGACCTCATATATACAAGCATATGCTCTACCAGTGAGCCTCACCCTCAGGTCCCAGACAGTCTTTAAAATAGTGCTGAGTGGGAAAGTGAGGGTGAGCTCTAACAAAATAACATTTGTATAAATTAAAGATACAATATATAATCCTCCACTATACATCTTGTAAGAATCATACCTGAAAAAATAATTTTTAAGAAGTAATAATGACAAGAAAAGAAACATGCAATCTAAAGCACACATGTTGAACACATTAGGACAGTAGCCACTAGGAGATGGAAGGAAGAAATGATGACTAAAAGGAACAAAGGGGCTGGGGATTTAGCTCAGTGGTTTCGCCGCCTGCTATGCAAGCGCAAGGACCCGAGTTCGATCCCTGGTACCAAAAAAAAAAAAAAAAACTTAAAAGGAACAAAGACATAAATACGCACAGGAGAGGGGGTCTAGCTGAACCAGTGAGGATCAATAAAGACTCAACTGGGGGCCGGGGATTTAGCTCAGTGGTTTTGCTGCCTGCTGCGCAAGCTCAAGCGCAAGTGCAAGGACCTGAGTTCAATCCCCAGTACCAAAAAAAAAAAAAAAAAAGATTCAACTGGAAAAGATCCACTACCACTAAGCTCCAATCACTAAGATCCAACTAGAAAATTAGTTACTTAATGACACACATATGCCAACTCAGCTGAATCAAAAAGAACACAAAAACTCACATGCTCAACTTTAAGATTTTAAAACTACAGTTTCTGAGCCAGATTTGGACCTCTGCCTATTTCTGAATGGCCCACCTGCAAGCTCAGAATGGTTTTAGTACTTTTTTAAACAGCTAAGAGCAAAAGTCCAAAAAGAAGAATATTTCATAACATGAAAATTACTGTATATGAAATTCAAATTTCAGTGTCCAAAAAGTTTTATTGGAACACAGCCATGTTCACACACTTACATTATATCTATGGCTGCTTTCCACAACAGCAGGGTTGAAGAGTTCTAATAGTAATGGCATAGCCTGCAAAACCCAAAATGTCGGGCCGGGGATTTAGCCCAGTGGTTTCACTGCCTGCTGCGCAAGCGCAAGGACCCGAGTTTGATGCCCGGTACCAAAAAAAAAAAAAAAAACCCAAATGTCTACCATAGGGCCCTTTACAAAGCAAGTATGCCAAACCCAGTTATAAAAGGACTCATGGTGATCCTGGGAATCCAGCTGTTTAGTATTATCAGGTGGTTCTGCGAAAGATCCAAATGAGCAGAGCACCCCTTCTAGACCCAGCCAACAGGGCTGCCTCCTCCAGGGAAGGGCCAGGGGACCCCAAGCCCCTCAGTAAGACTCTCCTACGAAGCACATGGACGACAATGGCAAAGCGAGACTCTGTGTCCACGGGATTTCAGAACAAAAAGCCTTTATCTCCTCCACAAAAGCAGAGTTACAAAAAGCTGGAGAACAGCCATTTTCCTTAGTAAGCAAGTTGAGGAGCAATTTCTGCCCTTCAAATTCATATAGGAAAACAACCCAAACAACCTCAATTAGAAGCAGTTAAATAAATTATTTTATAGCCCGGCATACATACGGCCATCAGAGAGAGCAAGGTATTTATGTGAGCAGACATAGAAGTAACTGGAAAAAAGCAAGTTGAAAGATGTTATTATTCCCTTTCTACTTAAAAACATTTTTATACATTTATAATTAAAATGTACTGTACACTATATGATCTAAGGAAATACACCAAACTTTTATTGCATAAAAAGTAGTTGAGGGCTGGGGATTTAGCTCAGTGGTTCTAGCACCTGCCTCGCAAGCACAAGGTCCTGAGTTCGATCCCCAGTACCAAAAAAAAAAAAAAAGTAGTTGAGATTCAGGGAGTTTTATATTTTATGCTATATGATTTGATTGTTTGAATTTTTAAGTATAAATTACTTTAATAAAAATATTTTAAAAGATTTTTAAATGAGAAAAACACCCTCATATTGATGAATTGCAGTGTTTTAGTTGGAAAATGTAGATATAATCTGTTATCAAAACCTCATGGAACTATCTCCCAATTAGGGGCATTAGTTTTCTTTTTATCTATTTTCTAGTTTCTAAAAAAAATGTTTAGGGCCAGGGATTTAGCTCAGTGGTTTCGCCACCTGTTGCACAAGCGCAAGGACCCGTGTTCGATCCCCGGTACCAAAAAAAAAAAGTGTTTAAATAAGCATGTATTCGTTTTAGAATCAAAAAATGAAAACTAAATCTTGATAAAAACCAGTGTGTTCAATTTTGGGCAACCTATCCAATCACTTCATACAAAAAAGAAAGTATACAAAACAAAAACAGATTTGAAAGTATTCTGGCTCAATGGTAGAAAACTTGCCTCACATTTAATTAGTAAGTACCACAAAAATTTAAAAAGAAGAAAGATACATACCAACATACTAATGGACTTCTTCCCTGGCTGAAGCTTAGGATAGTTCTTATAATTTTGCTTCCATTTTCCTATATTTTCCAAAATTTTCTCCTACATTTTCAAGTTCATAGCATGCTTTCTAACATGTTATTATAAAATATCTTCAAACATCTAATTTGAATTTTCAAACAAAATTGAAAGTAGTTTTTAAATTAGTTTCTATAGACCCAATGCTACATTTGCTTTACCACAAATATGTCCATCTATTCATTTCTATTGTATCATATCTTTAAATTCTGTTGTTGTTGTTGTTGTTGTTGTTTATTTAAGTAATTTAAGAGCTCAAGCACTGAATCTAAGACAGGGACAAAAGGCAGAGGACAGGAGTGTGACGTGCTCTCACTGTATGCTCCGGAGCACGCTAGATTGCGACCAACCCCAAGGCCCCAGCCCTCATCCCCAGCTGTGGTTTCCCAGCACAAACTGCAGGACTAGGGGTTGCTGATGTGCACAATCACCCTGCATTTTTAACAAATCTCCTCCTTGCACCCCAGCTACGTGAATGGCCAGTGATACCCTCTAAGAGTCTCTTGCCTTTGTGGATACCCACTTCTCTGGAGGGTCAAGGAAATCATTCATTTGCTCCTTCACCCAACAGTTACTCACTGAGCTAAGAGCCAGGAAGCATCCTGGACACTGGGGCTGTATCTAGGAACAAAGCAAAGATCCCTGCCTTTCTGCCTTCCCTTGAAAAAAAATGGAAACAGAGATTTTGCAAATGAGAAGGGGAACAAGAGTTGGAGGGAACAGGGAGGGATGAGAGGGGAAGGGAATAAAAAAAAAAGAACTAAGATATGTGATGTACACATACAAACTCCCCACAATAAATGTAATCACTATGTACTGCAAACATGTACTAATAAAAAATTGAATTTAAAAAAACAATTGAGTAAGTAAATCATCTAGAATATTATAAAGGCTTCCAAACAAAACAAAGTCAGACATGTTGGGGCTTGTGTGCAGATGGGGAGGGGAGGGTGCAATGTTAAACAGGATATCGGGTCCAGGGAGGCCGCACTGCAGGGGCATGAACCTGTGTGTCCAAGACAGCCCAGCACAGGGCACAGGCCAGCAAAGGCCCCAGGTGGGATGTGTCTATGAACAACAAGGAGGCCAGTGGGGGAGGCAAGCTGTGCAGCACCTGCCAGTTGCTCCAAGGCCTTTGACCTTGACTCTGATGGGAGCCACTATAAAGTGTAGAACACAAGAGACACCTGACCCAACACAGGTTTTTAAAAGGTTCCCCTGGGTGCTACACTGGGAAGAGAATGCATGAAGGAAGTAGGAGACCTGTAAAGAGTCCAGGGCAGGAGATGCTGATGGTTTAGACATACTGGAAGCAGGCAGTAATGAGAAGTGGCAGGTGCCAGATCCACTGTGAAGGTTTAGCCACAGGTTTTCCTAATGGAATTAGGAGGGGTGTGAAGGAAAAAGGCATCAGATGGCCCCAAGTTTTCTGGCCACAGCAACAAGGAGGCTGGGATGAGGCTGGCTGCAGAGGAGCAAACTGAGGACAGCATGCTCAGGCCCGGGCAGGATGGGCCGCAATGTCTGCTAGGCTCCCAGCAGAGAGGCAAGGGGGCAACCGCATACCCCAGCCTGGCTCAGGAGCATGGTCTCGGATAAGGATTGTCTGTGACCTTTATGAATACAGGTCCTACTGGGAGTTAGAGGCAAAAGCCTGGCTCAAATGGGTTTAAGAAAAATTGAAGGAGAAAAATTAAAGATAGCATAGAAGACTCAGAGGCTGAAATATTTATTGGAGTCTTGAAAGATGAAGGCAAACTAGACGTGGTATGACAGAATTTGAACCCAGATCTCAGGATGTCTAAATGCTACACTGCACTGCAATCAGTGGAGAAGTGGCCTTTACGGGGGTCTATGAAACAGGTGAGCAGGAACATCAAGGAGAAAAAGGTAAGGCAGAGAGCTCCAAATAGGAAAGCACTAGGCTGAGTGGGAATCTCGGGGTGCTCTTGGAGTATGACCAGGGCAAAACCCCAGGGGTGGATCCTAAGGCCAGTTTTTTGTTTTTTTGTTTTTTGGTACCAGGGATTGAACTCGGGACCTTGCGCTTTCGAGGCAAGTGGTGGCACCACTGAGCTAAATTCCCATCCCGTCCAGTATTTTTTTAAAGTTCCCAGGCGATTCTACTGTGCAGGCCAGAGTGAAACCCACAAAGGAATCAGATGAAAAGTTAGGCTGAGATGGGTGCACATGCTTCATTTCACAAGTGGGGAAACTGAGGCTGGGGGAGATGAGGTCACCAGAAAGTGGCAAAGTTACAATGTGAATCATACCAGTTCCCCCATCCCTGCAGGAAGGAGGAGACAGCCCCCTCCCTATGGCAGATTTCAGCCCCCTTCAGTTGTAGTCCCTGCAGAATGACCTCCACTCAGCCCTGCAGCTTAGATTCAGTCCACATCCCTAGCCCTGGGCACTGTGCACGACTGGGAAAGGAAGGGAGAGCACTTTCAGAACCATTTTCAACTCAAAGGTTGAAACAGAACAGAAAGTGTTTTTCTTTCACTCAAGGTCATTTCAGGCCGCATTCTGATCCATTCACACCCCATCTGTCTCACCAGGGCTTGCAGGATTTGATTTTTTATGAAACATTTCAGGAGTACAAAAATAAAGAAAGTAGGAAAGTGAGCATGATTCCTCTATTTTTCAATCAAGATGGATTTACTTTTCACAGACAGCATGGTGGTTACATTCAGGGCTGTGTTCAAACCCAGGCTCAGCTGCTTACTGACTGTATAGCCCTGTTGCAAGTTTACCCAGTTTGCTCAGCTGTAACATGAAGCTGATTATCCTAAGGACCAAATAAGTCAACAGCTACAAAGCACTCAGCACACAGGAATCGTTTAGTAAATAGTTTCTGCTGCCATCATGCCTGGTGGTACTGTTAATTTTGGGGGGGGTACCAGGGATCGAACTCAGGACCTTTCGCTTGTGAGGCAGGCTCGGTGCCACTGAGCTAAATCCTTGGTCCCAATTCTTTTTTATCAGGACAGGTCGCAGATGGCTCCTGGAGACACTGGGAGATTATGAAACTCAGACTGAAACTGTTTTTGTCCTTGTTCTGAGAAATCACATGCTCTCTAACTGTGCCTCTTTCACTTTTGAAACCCTAGGGGAAATGTGAGAAGACTGTGATACATCAGTCAAATCTGGATTGCTGACCACGCACTTGCCAGCAGGGAGTCAGGAGTTTCCATAGCAAGGTTTTAGGAAAAGAAAAAAATCCATGAAGAGCTGTGTGTCAATTTCTCTGAGGCTGTGTACCAAGAAGAAGAGCCCAGGCCACCCTCAAGGACCTAAGCTGAACCCTCTGTTGCTTTGTAACTTTCAGGAATCACTTAACATCTCTGAGCTTTCTGGTTAAACAGAACTGTCAATACCTGTTCAGCAGGTTTTGTATAAGGAATGCTGGAGATGATGAAGATGAACACTGTAAAACCACCTGAATAGACAAGATAGTTAAAAAAAAACCCTAGCCACAGGCTAGGTGGGTGCAGGAGACACAAAGAAGCCGGAAGGCCCAGACATCCCAGCCTCGGATCTAAAGCGAAGGTGGAGGTGGGATAAAGAAGAGCAGCCTGACATATTACCCTTTCCCTTCCTGTCCTGTGCCCAAGTCTCTTTGCCAGCTGGGAAGAGAGTGGCAGCTCCAGGAGGCACCAGGTGCAGTCTCAGGATCCCAAAGGTCACAGGCATCATGGGAAAAGGAAGCAAAACTCACTGGCCTCCCAGGCTCTCAAATGCTAAACCACAGGCCTATTACTCAACCCTTCATGGACCAGAACTGCCCAGAACTCCCGCTCCTCACCACCAAGCACAATGGGGCTTTCATATGTCCCATGGAGTCCCATTGAATAGACCAGAAAACCGAGCCCAGAAATGGGAATTAACTTGTCCCCGGTCTCAGAGGCCCCAGAAGCAGGGTGAGGAATCCACTGCAGGTCTGCCTGAACCCAAAATCTAATGATACAGTGGGCAGTGGTTCGGGTATTCAGGGTTATGGGAGAGTGAAACAGAGTAAAGTGTGTCTTTTTTGGAATTAAATCTGCAAACATGGAAACTGCGGCAGGGTGGTCCATTCAACACATGGACAACAGAATAGTTCCTCAAATGTGCCCTTGCTAGACATGGTGCGTTGAAAACCCCATGGCTTTGAGGCCTGGAGACCCACACTGATGTCCTGCCTGTACCTCTGTGAGACTGAGGAAGTTATTTAACCTCCCCGAGCACTGTCTCCACATGTACAAAGTGAATAATAATACTATTTTCCCTATAGAATAGTGTCAATTTAATTAAATTTATGTAAGACATCTGGCACAATTAGTGGCCCATATTAGGTATAACACAAATGTTAATTTTCCTTCCTTGTTAAAAAAAAAAGGCCAATTCTTCATGAGTAACTAATCCACACAAAGGCACTTATGTCAGGTACCAGCTCTGCTCCACAGGGTGAGCCTTGCCTCTGCATCAGAGCACTCTAGGGCTGTTCACCCAGCAAATTCTACTCATCCCTCAAGACAGGGGTGTAGCTCAGTGGAAGAGTGCTTGGCTCCCATGCATGAATCCCTGGGTCCAATCCCCAACCCCACACAAAAATAAGTCTCAATGTCAGCATCTCCACTCCTCAATGCTTCCCCTGACTCCCCAGGGCAACTTGCTGCTGCCTCCACAGCCATAGCCCTTTTTATGGAACAACTATAATTGTTGGGTTGGGAACAAAGGAAGAGTGACCAGTTATGTCCACCCAGAGAGAGGAGAGGAGTCACCATTGGAAAAAAAATTTCTGTTAATATATATACACATATATGCCTCCAATTAGCACATTTTAGTTTCTTGTTCTTTTTTAACGTTTGTCTTCTGTATGGAAGTTAAATGGAGTAACAGCTACACAGTCAGCTCCGGAGTCACACAGACTCAGCCACATGCATCTGTTGGAATGTCTGTTCCTAATAGCTCAGCATGATTCAAGCTCACTTTATACACATTTTATGATGTCAAACCCTGTGGCCCTACATTTCCCTGAGTTTAAACAGAAAACAAAACAGTCTGGTCTCCTAGTGTCAGAGAAACTAAACAGTGACCAAGAACTAGATTCTTGGTCTAGAGCAATGGATGAAATAAATGTCAAATTTCACAATCATTCATCCATCTTCCCTGATTTTCATAGATGAAGAAATTCTAAGTTGGGGAATTTTGTCGAGTAAAATAAAAATGTATGACGCATTTTCTGGCTTAGAGTTTTACTGAAAATGCTTTAAATGTGGAGATATTTAAAAGCCACTAGAAGCCAGATGTGGTGGTACACACCTATAGTTCCAGATGCCCAACAGGCCGAGACAGAAGGATTGCTTGAGCCCAGAAATTCAAGTTCAGCCTGGACAATATAATAAAACTGTGGTCAAAAAAAAAATTTTTTTTTTAGTACCAGGGATCGAACTCTGGACCTTGCAGTTTCAAGGCAGGCACCAGAACCACTAAGCTAAATCCCCAGCCCTAAAACTTTTTATTGTTTTTTTTGTCAAAATAATTTTTAATAAAAATAAAATCACAAGGACTGGGGATTTAGCTCAGTGGTGCCGCCGCCTGCCTTACAAGCGCAAGGTCCCGAGTTCAATCCCAGGTACCAAAAAATAAAAAAATAAACCACAGGTTTTTTTTAAAAGCACAGGTAATTTATAATTTCTGGAATTTATTATGAATAAGACTTTTATGAATCCCTGCCAAACTAGTCCTGATGTTTAAGGATTTTCCTAATTCATCGAGTAAACTGTTTCCTGTGAACGAAATTTCCAAATTAAAATTAATAAAAGTGTTCTTTAATCAACTGTGAACAAAGATGGATTAACGAATCAAGCTCTATTGAATACTGAGCATGAATACACAAAGATCAACTTTTGACAAAGTCAGGGTTTTTCCAGAAGTTTCCAAAACACAATTTGTAGCATTATAATTATTCATTACTGTGACCAAGCTACCTGTAAGAATATTTTCCTTTTTTTTTCAAATATCCATTAACCAGTTAACCCATTACTTTTTCCTGTTTTTGTAATAACACGTTTAATTTCCCATTACTTTTTTACATGATTATATATATGAAGTTCAATAAAAGAAAATGTTCATTGTCTGCATTTCTTTTCTGGTCAGTTATCACTATTCATTTCTAGACTACTACTGAAAATAACGTCAGGGAGATGAAAAGAATAAAAAGTGAATACTGTGGGTATCAACTACGCCAAGTACGCCCCAGCGCCAGGCACCGCGCAAGCCCTTTGCCTGGGCTGGGCCCTCAAAACGTATGCCACGCTGTTCTGAGCACTTCCTAAGTTTTAAGTGATAAAATCTTCACTCTGAGGAAGAAAGTGAGTTTTAAATTGATCAAAGTCTCAGTGGGGTGCTCTGTGGGAATTCAACCCCAGGTGGGTCTCAGCCACTCTGCTAAGGTCCTACATGGATGAGGGAGGATCTGCCAAGCCTCACAGATTAGAAAGAGGAAAAACCAAAGCTGGGAGTGTGGGGCAGGGTAGCTCCTGGGCCCCGCAGCCCGTCAGGTGCGGCGGTTTGACCGCACCCGGGCTCGGCGCAGAGAGCTCTCCGCTTCGGGCCTCGATTTCCTCGGGCAGCACAGCCTCCAGACCTGCCCAACAAGGCACAGCGCGGAGACACCTGACGCTCCTCAGACACCTGATGCCCAGTAGCCTACGGAAGGGTGGTGCTCACGTCAGCAAGTCCCTCCCTGCAAGTAAGTCGGTCTCCCAGACGAGTCACTGGAAAACACGATCCCGCCCTCCACCCCGCACTTACAATGGGCGCGCGCATCTCCTCTCGAGGTGTGGACTCTCCCGGTCAGTATCGACTTCGCTCTAACAGCGGCGCAAATGCCTGAAGGCAGAAGGAGCAGAAGTTCATTTTGTCATTGACAGAACACCGTCCCCAGGACTCTGATCCCTTCTGGAACAACCCCAACTGCCTCCAAGGTTCTTGTCCGCCCCCTCCTGGCCCTGCCCTTGGCCTTGAACGGACCCATTCCCTGCAGGGTAGCAAGGATGGCTCACCGGAAACAACAGCTACGCGTTTGAGGCCGGTTTCTGCTGGAGGCTGCTGCTCCACACTTGCCCCCGCTGGGCTCCGCCCCGCCGGGCTCCGCCCCGCCAGGACCACGCCACACCCGCTTGGCCACGCCCCCTTCACCGTGAAGCGGGGAGGCAGAGCGGCTGGCTCCCCTGACCTGTTTACTCGGGTACCGCTTGAATTCCATCTCCCAGGAAGCCATTGGGGACCCGGAGAGGCATCCCAAAGCGTCTCACCTTTGCCAGAAAGAACCGCTCCACACCCCCAGCGCACTAGGGAGTCAGGCCGGCGGCCGCCCCAATGGGGCCTGGTTTAATGCCCGCAGAGTCCAGGTCAGGGCGAGGTCGACCCGTCCCTCCTGTGTCACTGGCTGATGCCCGTTGCCCCCACCTCTGAGGACAGCTGGATGCCTCCAGCTCCCCTGTCCGCCTCTCCCACGCCCTCCTCTGCCTGAGGCGCCCCTGCCTCTGCTGTCAGCATGCAGTATTTAAGAACTCTTGGCTGGTGCTGTGGCACAGGCCTGAGATCCCAGCAAGTGGGAGGCTGAAGATAGGAGGATCGCCTGGATTTCGCAGCCAGCCTGGGCTACATAGTTCAAGGCCAGCCTCAACTACATAGCGAGATCCTATCTCAAAAATAAAATAAAATTTTAAAAGGCAAGGAAGGGTCTAAGTAGAAAGTACTTTAAACTGTGGGACTTAAACCATGGGACATCCCCAAAGCCTTCAAAAAATCTAACACACAGTAAGCATTCCATAAATAAATGGACAGGAGGAATAACCAAACACAGGCCCTTGCTCTGTACTGGGCCCTCAGTCCCTAAAATGAGAACCAGTTCTTGTTCAGCTCTATATTCCTGCCACTCAATGCCAACACTGAGTCTTGGAGTCACGATGCTTAGGCCAAATCATAGCTCTGTTCCTTACTAGTTCTAGGACCCATGGTATGATTCCCTCTCTGAGCCTGTTTGCTCACCTGTAAAATGGTGTGATGTAAGCATGTATTATTCCCCAAAGAAAAAATGACACGAGATGCCAATAAAATGACCAGTCCTGTGTCTGGCATGCGGTAAATCTTTGATCAGGACCTGTTGACTGTTATTAACATGAAAAGCATGTGCTCCTCAGCATCACATGATATTCACCTGCTGCTTGAGGAGCAGGGGCATTGTTTTAAAGTACCAGCATTTTATGTGTTATCGCTCAGCCAACTCACTGCAACGCACCCTGAGCTAGTGAACCCAGGAGGGAAAGGTTCTGTTTTAAGGACACCAGTCTGACCTCTGCTTCTCATCCTCTTCCAGGTGGATCCAGATGTTACCTCCCCCTTTTTTCCCCCCGATTTTTGCCCGTCAAAAGCAAAACAAAACCCATACAGGGGTGGGGGTGTATTTTTATTGCAAGTATATATTGTATTTAAGTATATTTTTTACTTTTTGTGCATGTTATGGTTTAATCTGGATGTCCCCCCAAAACCTCATGCACTCGTAGGTGGGGCTTTCAGAAGAGGACTGGGTCATAGGTGTGATACTCACCGGTGGATTAGTCCACTGATGGGTTTATAGCTAAACGTGATGTTGGGAGATGAAGCCTGGTCAAAGGAGGTGAATCACAGGGGACAAGGCCTGGAAAGGTTTCTCTCCCTCCACCCTTGATCTCTCTCTCTGCTTCCTGCTGCCTTGCCATGAGCTGTTTCTCCTCTGTTATGCCCCTCTGCCATGCTGTGCTGCCTTGGAGCCAGCCAACTATGCGCTGAAACCTCTCCAAACAGCCAAAATAAACCTCTCCTCCTTTGAGTTGTGGGTGTCCAGTTTTGTGTCTCAGCAATGAGAAAGTAAGACATGCAGTTTTTGGAAGCAGAGCTGTGTACAAAAGGCCCCTGGTCTTAGTGAGAAACTCCCACATGATGCTGGCACCCTCACAAGCAAGACTATCCATATCCACCTCTAAGCCTGTTTTCTGTTGCTTCTCAGATACCAAAAACTAGGTGATTTATACAGGAAAAGTTTATTTGGCTCATGGTTCTGGAGACTGGGAAGTCCGAGTGTGGTACTGGCATCTACTCAGCATCTGGTGAGGGCTTTGTACTACATCATTAACATGGCCAAGGTCATCACATGGCAAGAGGGTACTAGTGAGCTCACTTTCACAACAAAGCCACCCCTTGGTAACCCATTAGTCCATAAGTAGATGAACCCATTCATGTGAGTTATGTCATCACCTTCAAATACAATTAACATCTTACTTTGGGGATTCAGTTTCCAACATGTAAAATTTGGAGGACACATTTAAACTATAGTATGCACACACAAAAGGAGGTAAGAGGGCCGGGGATTTAGCTCAGTGGTTCTGCCGCCTGCCTTGCAAGCGCAAGGATCCAAGTTCGATCCCCAGAACCACAAAAACAAAAGGAGGTAAGATAGGTAGACAGGATCCAACTAGGATCTGACTACAAAGCTTCCAGGTTTTTCTGCATACCACAGCTATGGAGCCTCATTCATTTTTTCAAGTTTTTATTGTCTTAGCTCCGCCTTCTAAGGAAAATGGATGCTCAGGAGAATCCATTGTTTTGCTGACTCCCTAAGGAGTAACTGAGCAAGGTGAAATGTAACCCAAGGCTACTCAGCTATACAAGCTTGAGACCCCATAGGGAACCTGAGCAGATGAGGTGAGACAGAGAGGGGCAGGGCAAGAGGAGCAGGGACAGGGTGAGCAGGCAGACTGTGATTAGGGGAGGTTATTTGTAATGTTTCTCTACACACAGGGAGCAGAAAGCACAGATTCTGTGGTAACTTCAGACGCTGCTGCTGAATAGCTACTGAGAATGGGAGCTATGGGGAAAACGTGTGCACTAGCCAACTAAATACAGGGTTCCCACACGTGTCCAGGCTGCTGCAGAGAGCTTGATAATGTGCCAGTTTTAAATTTGCTCTGACCAGAAAAATCAGACTTAAAGAAAAAAGTGAAGTGTAACTTCCTTCTATCTCTGAAACTCCTCAAGCCCTGCTAAAGAGGAAAGATAACAAATCCTAGGAGAAAGGCCAGGAGATTGTCACCGTAGAAATGTGCAGCATAACCATCTCTACTTCTCCTTAAGAAAGCATTCCAGAATCTTTAACCTGAAAACTGTTCCAGGCTCTTTCAGTTCCATATTTGCTAAGTGGCCAGTCTGAGGAACTGGTTACAATTATTTGTTTTGGTCTGGTCAGGAGTCCTTCATTTGGTGACTGTGTGAGTCTGGTAAATCTGCCAATCACACTGGCTAGACATGGGGGTGGCTGCTTATGGTGCCCCAACTCCCAGGCTACAGTCCTGACTGCAAGGAGATGACTCTGGAACCTTTTTTTGGAAAGAGAAACACACATTTTTTTAATAGGCAACAGGTCAAAAAATGAAAAATGCAACAAAACAAGAAAAGCATCTCTTTGCTCAAGGGATATTAAAGTGTGATGATGTAAGTCTAGAGCCATTTGTGCCTGCCCTCTCCGAAGACACAGGAAATGATCTGCAACAGCAGATAATTCAGCAATGGCACACTGATAGGCACAAAAACTTTTTCCAATTACAATTCCTTTTTTGAATCAAGCTAATCAAGAGCTGGACTTGTTTCTTTACCTGTGATTTCATATTAGTGTAAGTTTGTGATACATAGTACATTCGCTGTGGGGAAATGGTACATATCCACGCCAGTCAAAACATCAGGTATGGAACTGCTTCCCCATTCATAGTTTTCTTCCTAGACAGTCTGATAAACATTTGAGTTACTAAAATATATGGAGCCACTGGGCTACATACAGGTTTCTGCTCTCAAAGACCCTTCAGTCTAATAAGATGAAAAGCAGTTCATTCAACTGTAACAAATACAGAGTACCATTAAAAATAAAATTAAGGGGCTGGGGATTTAGCTCAGTGGTGCCGCTGCCTGCCTCACAAGCACAAGGTCCTGAGTTCAATCCCTGGTACCAAAAACAATTTTTTTAATTAAAAAATTTCTAAATGGACTTGGGTTTTGCAACCTGGTATTAGGTAATCAAAGGCAATCCTTAATTTGCTTGATTTCTCCTCATCCACACAGGACCACACTCCTGACCCTGGTCTCTGCCCAGCTTATGCTAATGAGAACATCAACACTGACAGTGGCACCCGAGTACTAGACCTTTGCTCTCACTCTGCTCTTAGCAACCTCCATGTGCACCCAACCTAAACTAACCCGTGGGGAAACCAGCACAGCACCCAAAATAGTGCCTGACATATAACCACCATCAAGGATGGAAGACTGCTGACTCCATTGTTTCAAACTAGGGAAGAAACCTTTCTAATGTAGGGCAATGCAGGGTACGTCTCAGGGTTTGAGTTCAATGCCCCCTCCCCAGTGCCTCCAAGGTCACTAGCGAAAAGGAAATCTTTCAGCAGAGCTTTACTTTCAGCCCTCACCACCTCCAACGAGGAACCATTTAACCCAATAGCTCCAGATGGACCAAAAGAAAGTGCTATAAATTCAAAGGTCCTCACAAGTCCACGTTACTATCAAGTCTCTGTGCACTTTTAAGCACCTCGGCCAATAGTACAGCTACCTTCAGTACTGTATGATGCTAGTAAAATATTAGTTCAATACTGTCTGGTTTTTTTTGTTTTGGGGTACCAGAGATCGAACTTAGGACCTTGTGCTTGGGAGGCAGGCGTGGCGCCACTGAGCTAAATTCCCGGCCCCAGTTCAAGACTGTTTTGTAGGACAGAGAAAACTGACTTGAGTGCAGCACACTGCCACCACCTTTAACCCAGAGACATCCACTCACTTAGAGATTCTAATCCCTTTGTCAAGCCCCTTTCCATGTCATAGATCTGCCCATGATAAAGAAAACACAGATATCATGTTGTGATCTTTATTCCATTAAATGATCTTAAAGTGAAACAGAAACATGCTTTTAATATACTAATAGCATAATCTTATCCCGCTACACTTTTTAAAAACTATTAAATTTTAAAGGCATTCAAAGGCAAGGATATAGCAGAAAGTACTTTTAACAAATCTTTTTCTTTTTATTAAGAAAAGAAAACTAAAGAAAACCCAGGAAAATGTATTTATTTGTTCAAGACTTAACTCCTTTAAGGGTTATATCATGACAGCTTTTATTCATCTGAGTTAGAAAGCTTTGGGAATCAGGGCAACCTTCCCTTGGTTGTAAAAGCACTATTTAGCTCTGGCATATGAAATTCCTTCCCAAATAAAAATTTGTTTCACAACTTTTCTGTCTCTACATCTATCTTGAAAAGTTTCTGCTATCGGGTACTTAGGTCATTATCCAAGTTACAGCCCTGTCCTTTCTTTTTGTTCATTAAATCTGTGGTTTAAGGTTTTCTCTGTGGGTAAGATTTAGGGATTCAAGTCATAGTGCTGAATTTGGCTTCTTAAAAGAAAAACTGCTATCAAAATTGCTTTTCCTTAAAATCCTAATTACATCTGTTAATAAATAGTATACTTGCTACATTCTTTTTCTCCCCACCTCTATCCCCAGAAGGCACTATGACAATTCTGTAAAAGAGCTTTCAGGAGCTTAGACAATCCTCTGGATTAAGGGCACCCTTATTACTCTGAACAGAGTAAACTGGTGGTGATTTCACCTGGCAGTGGACCACCTATCCTGAACCTTAGGTAAAAGCTGTCCACTTGCCTCAATGGCACTTTCTCCCCGTTAATTCCCATCTCATGGAGTAGCTGTCCCTCTGTTGTCTCTGAATCACCTACAGTAATGTGTATAAAAGTGAGGATTTCAGGGCCACAGCCCAGACCACCTGAGGCAAGCTCTGGAAATCTGAATTTTTAAACAAACCTCCTAGATAAGTCTAATGTACTCCAAGGTAAATAAGACTCACTGCTCAAAATGTAACTGCAGTATGACCTATAATGAAGACAACTATTCAGGTTGCAAATGTCTTTTATAATGACATTTTAAAAAGTTAACCACACACTAGGGCCGGGGATTTAGCTCAGTGCTTTCGCCACCTGCTGCACAAGCGCAAGGACCCAAGTTAACCACACAGTTTGTACTTTCATAACTGAGCCTTATTTTCATATTCCCTATCCTTAAGAATAAAATTTTATTGGATCCAAATTAGACTAGAATGATGCAGCCCATGTTGGCTATTTTAAATGGAAACATCAAATCATCCAAAATTATATTCCAACAGTTCTAAAGAAACAAACATGACAGCCAGACACAGTGGTACACTCCTGTAATCCCAGCACTTTAGAGGCTGAGGCAGAATGAATTCAAGGTCAACCTGGGCTACATAGTGAGACCCTGTCTCAAAAAAAAAATAGTAGTTCCATGATGACTTCTACGTAAGTTACATCATTTTTCTTTCCTAGGAAAAAATCAAATTGTTTTACTGTCTTTGCCTGGGCCGAAATAAACCTAATTTCTCTATAATTCATACATACTCATCCAAACTCAACCTACTTAAGGCACAAAATTTATAAACCAGGTAGAACACTGTGTGTGACTTGCTAAAGAAACTGAATGTAAACACAAGGCAGGTTTTTATTTATCTGCCCAAAGTAAGGAAAAGAGAACAGGAATAAATAAAACAAAAACAATATTCATAGGCATTTTACCAAGTATAAAGGTGTTAAAACATAAACCTCCATGGAACAAACAGAATTTTTAGTAAACTGCTTAAAAAAAAAAAGACCCTACTGATGTTTTATCAGCATACATGATAGTTTGTTCTCACCATCTATAAACTTAGTCTAGAGAGATTTTTCAGTGAAAGAACCAAACTTTGATTTTGTTATATTTACTATAAGAACCAAATTGGAAGTACTTTTTTTTTTTGGTACTGGGGATCGAACTCGGGTACTTGCACTTGCGAGGCAAGTGGCAGAACCACTGAGCTAAATCCCTGGCCCTGGAAGTACTTTTTTAAAAACTTAGCAACATTTAAACTTCTCTTGAAAAGAGTTGTTTTACTGGAAATTTTTAAAAAATCACCATTTACATTAATACAATTGTACTCCATTATTGATGGGACTGTGCAAATTAACAATGTGTGCATGGAAGGCCTCCCACAAGTGCCAGAGCAGCAAATATCTGCAGTCTGACCCCTACACAGTGTCTCTGACCCATAAAGAAAAGGCTGGAGAAGGTAACAGGCAAAAATATTCTTCTCAACCTGGGAATAAACTTCCCCAGGACTATTTATAGCCAGAAATGAGGAGGCATCTTTCACTGCAAAAGTTCGTATAAAATCATCTATCTACTGTTAAAACAGAAAAGAGGCCAGAGAACACTCCTGAGAACCCTGAAAACTTTACAAACACTTTCCATAGGCAGAGTAAGTAATAAAGACAAAAAAGGGGAAGCTTCCCTGGAGTAATTAAACCAAGATTATTCTTTTTCAGACAAGAACAGAAGCATTCGATTTAAACAGTAACAAAATCCTAAGACTAGGGCCGGGGATTTAGCTCAGTGGTTTTGCCGCCTGCTGCACGAGCGCAGGGACCCTAGTTCTATCCCTGGTACAAAAAAAAAAGAAAAAAAAAATCCTAAGACTACTAAATCATAAATTCACTTTCTTTAAAGATCTAATACTTTAGTGTTAGGATGAAATTTAGTCGCATCATCTATTCTCGTGGAACCTCTTTGGACAATTATTCTGAAATCCATAAATTTACTTACAGAATATCTTCAAAGCTAAGTATCTCAGCATCTGTAAGGACTGCTAGTAAGAATGAACCTTCACAGAGACAAGATGCCACCTGAAAACGCACCAACATTTCAAAAGCAAGCTTCAATTCATTAGTTCAAAGCCTGGCTTCACTCATAAGTAAGTGAACAGTTTCTAGAACAAGCTGGAATTTTTCTAAAATGTAATAGAAAGTGAATAAAATATCAAGCACTTTAGGGAGATAAACGGGAAAATATATAAAATGCTTAGAATTCAGGACTTACAAAATACTTGAGTGCTACAGTGTTAGTCAAAAGAAAATTCTGAGGGCTGGGGATTTAGCTCAGTGGTTCCACCACCTGCCCTGCAAGCGCAAGCCTGAGTTTGATCCCTGGTACAAAAAAAAAAAATTCTCTGAGAGATTAAATGCTAGAAGAGACTTTCTTTTTTCTACCTTCCATTCATACTTCAGGTATATGAAATTCATACACAGATTGTGCCTAAGCCTTCCTATTTCCCTCCTACAACAAAATTCAAATTATTTCAAAATAAAAAGGCTCAGATACCTGAATGTGTATATAAATACTTACAGGCAAATTTTAAGTTTCAAAATTCATAATAATTCACCACTATAAATCAAAGGATAAAGTAACTAACATATAAAGCTTTTTAGTCATATAATCATAGTAAATTTTTTCAAAAAGAATGTTTAGATACTTGTAGATATTGTCTATGTTTGGGTAGGACATTGGTTCTTCTAAAAACAGTTGTTTGAAAGCTACCAGACTGGTCAGAAGTAAATTTAAAAGAAGAGTCACTAAATAAACAATTTTAGTTTCATTCAGAACATCAGAAAGAAAAAAAAAAAGAACATCAGTCCATAGAGAATACAAATAAACAGTTTGAGCAGGGACCTTAACTTGGGCTATTTATTAATTAGTGGTAGGCCACATGAAATAGGGCATTAATTAAAGGCAATAATATCTGGTGATGTCTTTTCTCTAACCTTTAGTAAAGTCTTACACTTACACAGAACTCTCAAAAATAAAACCTGTCAAATGGCAAGTGTGAGAGCTGCATATAACACATAAACATAGAAACCCACAGTGGCTTTGACCAAGGCACAAGTTCAAGTGACTTATTAGAGGTCACAGGTTCATTCAAAATCAGCTTTTTAAAGTAACTCATTCCTTCCATTATGAACCCCCTTGGCTTTTCAAGGCACATTTGCCTCTTTTCTGAAAAGAAGCTATAGGAACAACATTATCAACAAAAAATAGAGACCAGGTTCAATAAAACCGCCAACCTATCAGGTAAAAGACCTTACATTCCAGAGTATGGTACATTTACATACATGATTTTCCCACATTATATGACAAACAGAAAACCAATATTACAAATAAGATCTTTAAAGCATAATGGCATCATTTCAGTTAATCTTTTTTTTTGGTACTGGGGATCAAACTCGGGTCCTTGCACTTGCGAGGGCAGGCGCCGGAACCTCTGAGCTAGATCCCTGGCCCCATTTCAGTTAATCTTTAGTTCTAAAGTTTTTCCAAGTTTTGTAAACTTTTAAAAAGGAATCCTTCTCAAGAGTAAGGTATAAGAGGGCTGGGGATTTAGCTCAGTGGTTTCTCCGCCTGCTGCGCAAGCACAAGGACCCGAGTTCGATCCCCAGTACCAAAAAAAAAAACAAAACAAGAGTAAGGTGTAAGAGAACTGATTAGTTTCACCTATAAACAGCGTTATTTCATGAGGTTATTCTCCATCCCTTCCCTTCATGTCCACAAAAAGCATAGATTTCATCTTAAAAGGCACTAAATGGCACATAAGAGACTTAAAAGCTGCATTTCCACTTTTTCCTTTAGCTTTTTCTCCCATAAAGTGCACAGAGCAGAGAGTAGTAAGAAAACAGACCTAAATTTGGATCTAACAGCAAAGAAAAGGAATGCTTCCACAGAAATAAAAGCATGTTTAAGAATATGAAGCCACAGGAGAGGTCAATTCATTTATTACAGTGTACTATTGCAGCTCTCCCTGGATGGTCTCAGGCCTGCTGTTCCTCTAGACCTGTGGCCATGGCAGAAACCGAGATTCTAGGGACTGGTCGGGCTCTTGCTGGATCCTCATGTTAAGGCTACTGAGCTTTTTTATCCGCCGGAGATCGCACAACAACTGCATCCCTCACAGCAGCCTGAGTAGAATTACCAATGTGAGAAGAAGCCTGCAAAAGTCCATTTATTCAACATGTAAGTTAATAAAATACAATAAAGCACCAAGAGAGTGAGTCCCTGAAGATAAACTTTTTTTTTTTTTGGTACCAGGGATCGAACTTGAGTCCTTGCACCTGCACAGCAGGCAGCAAAACCACTGAGCTAAATCCCCGGCCCCCCTGAAGATAAACTTTTAAATAGAATATTTCTGTCTCCATCATAGGTGTCTTACAGAAAGCACGGGGTGAGCAAAGGCCGGGGCAATGGCTAACTCCAAAAGTCAGTGGAACATAAGCTCTGTAACTGGGGAGTGAGGGGGGAAGCTCTCCTGGCTTCACAGTATACTAACCTAACTGGTCTGTTCATGTTACTCAGAAAAATAAACCAGTATCAGAGATCTGTAAGTCTAGAGATCATGTCAATGTCAAAAGCCACTGGCTTTTTGAAAGATTTTAAATGAAGATATCACTCATCTGCTAATCTAATAGAATTCAAAGTAGAACATTTTATAATCTACACACATTTTTTACAAAGCTCTTGATTTTTCAGTGAAACAAATTCAGGGGGTGAAGATGAGGAGAATCACAAGGAATTATGTCTGAAGAGCATATAATTAAAGTTTCCTGTGAGGAACACAATGTCTGAGCTGGAACTTTTTGGCATTAAAGGCCCATTTGTAGGCATGGAAAAAAATATTAGGAAGAACTACTGATATCCTGAAGAATAAAATGTAAAGTCCACCAGAAAAAAAATGAACAAGATGCTCACGGCTTTTTTGCTATGAAATTCTTCCAAACTGATACACTGTGTTTTACAACAGAAGCACAAACACACGTCTATCATCAACCCTCATCCTCCTCAGCCCGCACCACTTACCTGCTCTAATATATACGCTGCGCCAGAGTCAATAGCTCCACCCAGCTCGCGGTACTGACCGGAATACCTGATGTACCCCCAGGTAAGGAGTGCTATTAACAGCAGTCCAACTAGGCAGTTGAACAGCTGGGCCACAACCTCAAGACCAACAAAGCCAGTGAGGCCAGAGGCTATATACAAAGCCACAATGCCCGTGAACAGCACTGCAGGGGTTCGGAAGGTGCTAAAAACATTCTTGCTCCCATTGTGCTTGCAGAAGTTTTCGTAGAGTTCCTTGATTTCCTCCTCCAGCTCTTGCTGATAACGAAAACTGAAATCCTTCCCACCCATCTTCTTGGTCTTCTTAAATTGGTCCAGAGCGAGCTGTCTGAATTCACAGTGCTTCTCCTCTAAAATGTCTGGAGACAAGTAAGGCTTCTCTCCCCCGCAAACCTAGAAAGAACAGACACGTTAGGTTGAAAATCTCTTCAAAAACAAGTGCCAAATAAAACAAGTGAAAAGACACAGAAAAGATTTTAAAATATTAGAAGCTAACTTAGAAAAACAGCCAAGGGCAATAAAGTCTAGGTTCACTTTCTCTGATAAGGACACTTAAATAACCAGGGAAATATTAATCTGAAACAGCAGTGAAGGAAGCCCTGGTTAGAAATGGTAATAATGTGAGGACATCAACTGCCAAGATGATGTGAAACAGTCTGCTGCCTCATCATCTTAAGATACATCAGCGAGGATCAAGTTTGGACTTCCAACATTAGCAACAATGCTCGGGGTTTAGATATTTCAGAAAAAGGCCCACCTACCTCTTCCATGTTGTTGTAATAAACATCCTTGGCAGAGGCTGCAGCTGCTAAATTGTTGGCTTCAGCAGTGGCCTTTTAAGAAAGGAAAGGAAATGTTAGAAAATGATAGAAGGTATGGGCTGGGGTAGACCACATTCAAGGCTCTGGATTGCATCCCCAACACCACAAAAATATTTTTTTTTATTTTTCAAAAATAATGGACCGGGGATGTTGCTCAGCAGCACCGTGCCTGCCTGGCAAGCCTAAGGTCCTGAGTTCAACCCCGGTGTTGGAAAAAAATAAAAATAAAATAATAATAATAATAATAAATTGAAGCCAGGTGTAACAATGCCTATAATCCCAGCACTGGGGAAATTGAGGCAAGAGAATCACAAGGTCAGGGCCACCCTGGGCTACACAGTGAGTCAGAGGCCAGCTTGGACTATATGAGGCTCTGTCTCAAAACAAACAAAAAAGTGCAATGTAGCAGACATTCTTTTTCATTGTTGTTGTTGATTTTTGGTTGGTTTTTTTTTTTGGTACCGGGGATCAAACTTGGGTCCTTGCAGTTGCGCAGCAGGCAGTGAAACCACTGAGCTAAATCCCCGGCCCAAAAAACTGCAATATAGTAAAACCTTGGATTGCGAGTAACTTGTTCTGCAAGGGTTGGACAAGATGAGCAAACATTTCTAATAAATTTTAACTTGATAAACAAGCAATGTCATACAATATGAGTACTGTGTAATGCCAACACCACATGATCACAACTGAACCCCAATGCGTTCTCTCTCCCTCCCTCTCTCTCTGTGTGCAGAACTGTGTGTGATCATCTCCCAACAGCAAGAGGTTATGAGGTAGATCTCTCAGGTGCAGAGAACAAAAAGCTAGAGGTATCTCTCACTTCAAATGAGACCCAGGAAGTGTGTAAAATGTGGGAAACAGTGCAAAATTTTGTAGAAAAGCACCACCCGAATAAGATTGTAGCAATACGATTAATGAATCTGTTTAACAACAATGCAATTATCACATTTCTGCAAAATTCTCAAAAGGATCCAAAAGCCAAGTGTCATTGGATAGGTTCCTTGTTAAAGTTCCACAAAAACAAAAAGATTCCACTGAGCCAATAGATTAGCAGTGATTCCGCTGACAGTGAAGTCAGTGAAAGTGACAGTGAAAGTTGTCTCACACAATAACCCTCCTCCCTCACCACCCTCCCACCAGCCATGAAGGTTTGCACAGGTAAGTACAGGTTAATCTATTTGTTTTTCTTTTTATTTTGTGCTTTCTTTATTATTTTGTATTATATTACAGTATTGTAATCATTTGTATATAAGTATTTTGGGGTTGTGGAATGAATCATCTCAGTTTTCATTCATTCTCATGGGAAAATTCACTTTTGATATTCAGTTCGATAAATTCACTTACAAACATGTTTCTAGAACAAATTACACTCGCAAACCAAGTTTTACTATACATGCAAAGAACAATTATCTTTATAACAAAAATCCCAATATCTAGCTACTTTTGTGAAAATATTTTGCTACTAAAGAAACCAGTATTTGAGGCCAGGCATACTGGCATATACCTATAGTTTTAGCTCCTCAGAAGGTTGAGGCAAGAAATCATGAGTTTGAGGCCAGTGTGGGCAACTTAGGAAGACCTTGTCTCAAACTAAAATATCTGGGAAAAGCATCTCTGAACCTACCAAGTAGACATCATGAGCAAAGCTTATTTTCTTGCACTAAAGAAATTTATGGACAAGAAGTCATCACTGAAATTAAATAGTAGCAGATGTATCCAATGGTTATTACGGGGATCTGATCCCTTTATGAATCCTGTGACAGACAAATGTGTGGGGATGGCAACTAGCAAGCAACTGAACAACACTGGACTGGTGGTGATACAAGGAAATAGTATCACCGTATTAGAAGCCTTGGAATGAGCTAAATAATGGCTGTTTGGTAGAGAAATCAATGTCCCCTTTCCAAAGGTCAGTTCCACTATGACAGAAAATGATGTCATGTACATTTTCACATTAAACTGTTTTAATTTTTTTTCCTCTGGTTTTATGAGACAGGGTTTTGTATGTAATTCAGGCTGGCCTTGAACTATGTATCCCAGGCTGGCCTCAAACAGGTAGCAACCCTCTTGCCTCAGCCTCCCAAGTGCTGGAATTACAGGCATGCACCACCATGCCTGGTTTAAACCGTTTTGCTAAATAAACTTTTACAATAGTCAAAAGGGGGCCTTGCGATGTAGCTCAGTGGCAGAGCATCCCATGACTCTATACCCAGTGCTACAGACAAGAAAATAAAAATCATATGTGGCAATAAATGCTCTTCTGTTCAGCACACAAAATTCAGAAATTTTATTTTAAGCAAATGACATTTTCCAGCTGAAAATAAAAAACAAAAATCATAAATAGGTGACTTGGGACCTGTTCTACTAAAGTAACTAGAGACAGCCAAGAGTTCCTTATTTAACACAGTGGATACACTTCACCTGAGTTGTCTGCCGGGAGGTACAGCCCCCTGTGAAGACAGGCCATACTGTTGTAATGTACCACTGTGAACACAGACAAGAAAACCAGAAGGCAGCCACACTGAGATAAATGTGCTGAAACTCCAGAGACCTCTGAATAATGACAAAGGAGAGCAATCTCTTTTTTTTTTTTTTTTTGCAGTACCAGGGATCAAACTCAAGGCACAGTACCACTGAGCTAAATCCCCAGCCCTGTCCTTTTTTTTTTTTTTTTTTGAGGCAGAGTCTTGCTATATATTTCAGGCTGGTCTTAAACTCACTATGTATCCCAGGCTGGCCTTGAATTCATGGAAATCCTCCAGCCTCAGCCTCCCAAGTGCTGAGAATACTTTCATTTTCTTCTTACAAGACTCTGTTTTATCATATCTAAGTCAACTCAAGCAATTAAAGGATGTCTTTTAGGATATCAAGGCACTAATTTACCTGAAGCATGGATTTGGGGTGAGGCAGATCTTCTCCTTGATAAATTTTAATATATGCCTTAGAATATGAACACAAAAACAATTATGAAAAATGCCATTCTGTCATATTTAACTCATACATTAACTTCTGGAAACAGGAACCATACAACCGCTTTTTCCTAAAGACCTACATCAATAACTAGGAATTAGCAAAAAACACAACACATCTTTGAGTGCATGTTAGCATTTTTAGTTATCTAAAAATGTCAAGCAGCACAAGCCTACGAAGGCAAGGGTTCCCAACAGACTCCCCATGCACACTGGCCTCACCACGACCTGTGGACAGAGACCGTCCACCTGGAGGCAGTCGTGTCCCATTTAGGTGCCGTCTCCTACTCACAGCAACTTCCTAACCATCTCCTGTTCACACCATCTTCCTTGAGGAATAATCTTCCTTTAGCCACAGTAACCACTCCTCTAAGAGAGTGAAAGAACATCCATTTGGTTCATAAACCCATACTGCCACCCAGTGGTCCACTCCAGGAGGACACTGAGGTCTCAAAATACCGCCCCCCCCTTCTCCAAGGAAACATGTAAGTTTCAAAAAACTGAAATTCGGGATAGTATACAAGTTAGATCAGCTTTATTAAAAACCAAACAGTTTAAATGTTAAAAACTCACATTTGGCTGGGGATTTAGCTCAATGGTTCCGTCGCTTGCCTTGCAAGCACAAGGTTCCAAGTTCAATCCCTGATACCAAAAAAAAAACACCCCACATTTACCTTAAAATACTCCAACAGTCCCCGGCAGGTGACCTTTGAGCCATTGATCTCCTTTTCCATTAACTTAGATGGATTTAATACATATGGTATTAGTGTCTCCAACTGCTCTTTGAAATCACCAGCAATATCTGTTCAAAGGGCCATGAAACAACAAACAGGAAGCCAAACAGTCTTATCCAACCAGTAGCATAAAACATAATCTTCACAGCCTACTCAATTATTTCAACTTTGTTAGTGCAAAACAGGGAAAAGTGCTCCTGCGCTATGTTTGACACTTTCCTGCTCTGACCAGGTTGCTGATAGATCTTTCTCCTAATGCACCTTTATTTCTCTCCTTCCCTCCGTATAAAGCTGAGTTCAGAATGTGCAAAATATCCTCACCTTGGCTTCCATTCTGAGATATTCAGTCTACTGCCTAGCCTTTCAAGGAATTTCACTTTTTAAAGAATGTCATTAAGGGCGAGGGGTGAGGAGGAGGGGGAAGAGAAAATAAGAATAAAAATATGCCATGTATAGGCACCTAATAACCTCTATTTATAGAAACATTATATGCCATAACATGAGCTAAGATTAATAATATCAAGAATGAAAATCAGGATAGGAGAATTCAAGGAGGAAGGAGGGAAGAGGGGAGAAGGGGAAGGGGGTTAAAAAAAAGAAACAAGCTGTGGTATATATATATGTACAATCATCCCCAAGATGATTATAAACTGCATGTACTGCAAACATGTACTAATAAAGTTTTAAAAGTTAAAAAAAGTCATTAACAAGATCTTCAAAAGCTAACAAAAAACTTCTCAAGTTGTCTCAGGCCTTTGCCACACTCTCCCATTAACCCTTAGAATCAAGTACATCCAGATTCAGTGACACCACTCATCCCAGCTATTTGGAAGGCTGAGGCAGGGGGATTTCAAGTTTGAGGCCAGCTTGGGCAACTTACCAACAAACAAAAACCTGGAAAACATTATTCATTCATTGGCTTTATTTTTGTTAAAATTTTAAAAGAAGTAGAAGCACCTGTACCTCATGCTATTTGTTTTCCAGTATCTCCTCAGAGGCTCTATGGGCCACCTCAAGATGAAAAGATCACTATATGTCAGGAAGGAGAGATTCTTTGCAGGTTCGATAAGGTTCCCATGCAGTTCAGGAGAACCATCAAATAGAGCTCCTTCCTCAAAATGAGAATTAGCTGGTCCTTCTATGATAATTCAGGAGAATTAAAATACAAGGAATTTGATTTCTATAATCATCTAACATCTTCCTGGGTTCCTATCAACTGAAAATAAATGGGCTACAGCCCAAGGTAAGATGAATCTATAAAATTTCAAAAAAAGGGGCTGGGGATTTAGCTCAGTGGTTTCACCACCTGCTGCACAAGTGCAAGGACCCAAGTTCAATCCCCAGTACCAAAAAAAAAAAATTTCAATAAAAGGAGGACAAAGTCTTTATAACTTTGTACTGAAAAAGGATAAAGTAATATACATAATATTTATGCAAATTCATATTTGTTTGCATACACTAAAGAAACTCTGAAAGCTTATAGAGACTTTCCACCAAACATTTTCTAATCCTTTTTGAATTTTAAAAACAAAGGAATGTATTATTTATTAAAAACGTTATGGTTCCAACTTTCATCACACTAAAAGACCATATTTAAAATACACAAAATAAATAAATAAATAAATAAATAAAAATAATACGCACACACAGAACCTAGCAGGACAAAGATACTACAGATTCCTACTCTTACCCAGATTGCCAGATCTTCTGCTATTCATTTTTCTTGGAAAGCTATACCATTCTATTTTCAATCAGAATAGACAAGAACTGTCTCATGACAGAGACAAGCTTAATTTCTCATAATTTCAAAGAACACTGGGTCCTAGATACCCTTCTGTTTAATTTCTAGCTAAACCAATAAGTAGTTACTGTATTGGTCTCCCTGCTGTAGCAAAGAGAAGACAGTTTTCTTTATGCTGATGATACAGTCCCCCTGTGTCTCAAGAAGCAGCTACTCTAGCTAATAACTACAAGCAGCAGCAGTTCAGTGTCCACTGCACCAAAACAAAGAGCATATTGGGGAAGTGTTTACCCCTGAATAGGTGGTCTCTTTTTAAGAAAAAATTAAATAGAGCTAGGTAAGGCAGTGCATGCCCATAATCCCAGCACTCAGGAGGCTGAGGGAGGAGGATTGCTGTGAGTTTGAGGCCAGCCTGGACTACATAGTGAGTTCAAG
Organism: Heterocephalus glaber; assembly: GCF_000247695.1. Next base: position 22,601,282 of record NW_004624767.1, on the reverse strand, counting down.
TCCAGCCTAGGCTACACAGTGAAATCTTGTCTCAAAAAAACCAAAATAAATAACACCCCTAAAAGGATTCCTAAAGTATTTGGGAAACATTTGTAGAAATAGCCACAGAATATAGTGCTTATTAAATTTAAATGTTCTACAGAAACTACATAAAGTTTTTTTATGGATTTCCTTTAACCACTTTCAAGATGTAATCTTTTTTTTTTTTTTTTTGGTACCGGGGATCGAACTCGGGTCCTTGCGCTTGCAAGGCAGGCGACGGAACCAGTGGGCTAACTCCCCAGCCCTCAAGATGTAATCTTTTCTAAGTTATATGGAACAAGACTTCAGAATCTCAATCAAGTAAATGTACGGGTATATACTTGAGAAAATACATCTAACTTTGCCAGCTCTGAGAACTACATTAACTCTACCTACACAACTCTCATAATAAAGTGTGTTGTTTTCAAGCTGGCACCAGCCAAATAACCACAAGTTACCTGCTATTTGCAATTTGGCATCTACTTTTCACTAAAAACCTTTCAATATGGTTGAAAGGCTCCCTAAAATTACAAAATATCAGCCAAGCATGGTAGTGCACACCTGTGATCCCACAATCACAAGTTCAGGGCCAGCCTGGGCAATTTAGTAATTTAGCAAGGATCTGTCCCAAAATAAAAAATAAAGAGAAGGCCCAGTACTGCCAAAAACAGAAAGAAATTACAAAATATCTGTCTCCAAATCTACAGTAACATAAATTAGGGATCTCACTGTGTGAACACTGTAGAGTATATACAAACACAAACCTAGATAGGACAGCCTACTACACACCTAAGCCATACAATAATCTTACCAAACCATCCTGTATGCAGTCCATGGTTGAATGAAATGGTGTTGTGTGGCATATGGCTATAGATAAACCTCTGCACAGCTAGTTAGAATTTGTCACTAAACATCCTCAAAGTAACAGTAAAGAGCCCAGGATTTAGCTCAGTGGTTCTGCTGCCTGCCTTGCAAGTGCAAGGTCCTGAGTTCAATCCCCATTACCAAAATAAATAAATAAATAAATAAATAACATAGTCCCTTAAATAGATACACAAGACAGACTTTTAACATATTGTTTAAGTAAAGCAAAAAAGGCTGATTTTTTTTCAAATTTTCCCATTTAAAAAACGGTATGAGGTGAGATCAACATATATACATATATATAGATATATATATGCACATACACATACAGTGAATGTTTAAATTTTTCAAATGTACTACAGTAAAAGATACATTGTCATTAATCCTTCTCAAGCTACTCCCCTGGCTGCAAACACAGTTATCCCATTATTCCTGCCTTTTTGTTTTTTGGTATCGGGGATCAAACTCAGGACCTTCTGCTTGCAAGGCAGATGTGGTGCCACTGAGCTAAACCCCTGGCCCATTCCTGCCATTTTTTGAAGCAGGTCTGGAAGCCCTCTTTTGTGTCCTTACGGGGGTGTGATCAAAATACAGATAATGGTGCTACTTCGTGTAATTCAATGCAAAGGGAGACTCAGAAATGCAGTGTGTTCTTGCCAGGCATGATGGTGCATTCCTATAATCACAGCACTTGGGAGGCTGAGGCAAAGGCTACCTGGGTTACACAGTGAATTCAAGACAAGCCTGAACTACATAGCAAGACCCTGTCTCAAAAAAAGTCTGTCATCATCCACCTTATTCACCAGATCTGACACTGTGCAACTTCTGGCTCTTCCTCAAAATCATTTTGACAATGAAAGGTAAACGTTTTTAATTGATTCAGGACATCAAGGCAGACACAACAGCAAAACTAAAGACAAGAAAGAGGACTTCCAGAGCTGCTTCGAAAGTGGCAAGAACAATGAGTTAAGTGTGGTCAAAGAAGGGGGGGTATTTTTTTTTTTTTTTTGAGACAGAGTCACACTATGTAGTTCAGGCTGGCTTTGGGCTCACAGCAATCCTCCTGCCTTAGCCTCCCAAGTTCTGGGATTACAGGCATGCGCCACCATGCCTGGCAGGAGGAAGTATTCTGAGGGGTATTAATGACAGTGTGTCTTTTACTGTAATAAATTTTTTTTAAAAAGCTAAACTGGGCCGGACTTTTAGCTCAGTGGTTTCGCCACCTGCTGCACAAGCGCAAGGACCCAACTTTGATCCCCGGTACCAAAAAAAAAAACATAAAAAGATAAACATTCACAGTACTTTTCTTTTTTTTTTTTTCCAGCTGTCAGAATTAAGTTTTAGTTCATGTTTGCACCATTCAGCAGTTGAACAGTTAAATTCATCATCTGAATCACAGTACTTTTCAATCACACCATGTGCATGTGGTATTTATTTATATATATAATTTTTTTTTTTTTGGTACCAGGGATCAAACTCGGGTCCTTGCACTTGGGCAGCAGGCAGCGAAACCACTGAGCTAAATCCCCGGCCCTATATAATTTTTTTTAAAGACAAGGTCTCATTATGTTGTCCAGGCCAACCTCAAAATTCCTCTTCTTCAGCCTCAGCCTTCCAAGTAGCTGGGTTTACAGGCACAAATGCCACTGCAGACAGCATAAATATGTGTGTGTGTGTGTGTGTGTGTGTGTGTGTGTGTGGTGTGTTCAAACAAAAAATATCATGGGCCAGGGATTTAGCTCAGTGGTGCTGCCACCTGCCTTGCAAACACAAGGTCCCAAGTTCTATCCCCGGTGCAAAGATAAATAAATAAATAAACAAAGAAAATCATACCACAGATGCTATTCTGCAATACTTTTACATTTAATAATTTATCACAGCTATGTAAAAACATAATAGATACAAGCATCTACTTTTATCATTTTTTAATGACTGTTTTATTCATTTGTGTAAACATACTATAATTTAACCAATTCCTCATAAACATATATCTGGGCTTTTTCTAGTTATTCCTCTATTGTTTACATTACTTACACACACACACACACATTTTTTTTTTTTTTTTAAGAGAGGATCTCGCTATGTAGCCCAGGCTTGCCTTGAATACACAATCCTCCTGTCTCAGCCTTCCCTGTGCTGGGATTACAGGCATGTGCCATCACACCCAGCTTTATTCTTGTCCATACACTTGTGCCCACTTATTTGGACAATTCCTTAGGATATTCTTCAAAACAAAATACTAGATCAAAGAATATAAACATTTTAAATTTTGACACTGCCGCATTAATATTATAGACCACAACTTATTTATGCTTTTTTGATTATTGTGATACTGCACATATAGTGCTCTGAGGGGGATTATTTTGCTTTTGGAGTTTTTTGTTTGTTATGGTGCTAGGGATTAAACTCAGGTGCTAGGCAAGTGCTGTACCACTGAGCTACATATTTCCAGTTTTGTATTTATTTTTGGACTTGCTTTTTCACATAAGAAGCCTTACATGTTTCTGTCTGCTTGAACCACAAGTGGTACATGCATGACTGTTTCAAACCCCACCCCCCAAAAAAGGGGCTAGGATGTAGCTCAATTAAAGCCCCCAGATTTAATTTCCACTGGAAAGAAAAAAAACCTACAGGGCTGGGGATTTAGCTCAGTGGGTCTGGCGCCTGCCATACAAGTGCAAGGTCCTGAGTTCAATCCCCAGTACCAAAAAAAACACAACATTTATAGGCTTTTTTTTTTGGTACTGAGGATCAAACACGGGACCTTGCGCTTGCAAAGCAGGCAGCAGACCCACTGAGCTAAATCACTGGCCCTATAAATGTATTTTATAGTCTTAGCTTGAAAAGGGAACCAGATTATACATAATTATGAGATTAAAGATTGCTTATATACAGAATGTGTCCTATTTTATAAATGTAATAAACATTACACACTTAATATTTAGTGATTAACCCATTCATAATCTACCTGTAGGTACAGTGGGTTGAACATTATGTCTCTCCAAAATGCATGTCCATCTGGAACCTCAGAATGTGACCTTTTTGGAAACAGTCCTCACAAATTTAATTTAGCTAAAAATGAGATCATAATGGATTAGAATGGCCCCTAAATCAAAGACTGGTATACTGATAGGAAGAAGACAGAACAGAGAAGGCAGTCCCATGTGACTACTAAGAGATGCAACTTACAGAACCACAGCCAATGAATGCCGAGGATTGCTAACAACTAACAAAAGCTAGAGAAAGGCACAAGACAGGTTCTTCCTTCAAAGGGAACCAACCATGATTTCAGACTTCTGGTATCCTAAACTGTGAGGGAATAAATTTGTTGTCTTAAGCCACTCAGCTTGTGGTAATGGTTAAAAGCCAGACACAGGAAATTAATATAATATGTATCCTCAAAAGTAATACAAAATTCTCAAAGTCAGGGTTACAGAACTTTTTTAAAAACTGCCTGTTTCCTGAATTAAAATGATAAAATGAAACTGAATTTCAAATTTGAAAACACTAAAATGCATGTGTGGCTATACTACTCTGGCCTGATCTCATGTTAAATGTTAAAATGCTTAAAATACAGAAGAATGCCATTTTTGTATGCTTACATGTGAAACCCTGAGACCACCATAAGGCAAAAAGGGCATGAAAAGTCACCCTAACCCACCATCTCCTAAATGTCCCCTTTTCAGAATTTCCCTATCAGAGATGAAAAATTCAGAGTTTATGTTTGTAGAAGTATGGCTAATAATGGAGTATTATATATAAGAATATATTTCCTATATACATACCCATGCAAATATACACTCAACGGTCTCTCCCTACTTGACTTTGAAAAGAACCTTGTTTGCTAATCAGGATTTCTCTCCCAAAGCCAGGCCCTAGTTTTGGATGTTTTAATTACCATAACAAGGTCTGGAAGTTTCCTCCTCAGAAAAGTTGTCAACCACTGAAAAACATCAAACAGCCAGGCATGGTGGCACACACCTGTAATCCCAGTACTCAAGAGGCTGAGGCAGGAGGATCACCACAAATTCAAGGCCAGCCTGTGCTACATAGTAAGCATAAGACCAACCTAAACTACAAAGCAAGACCATATCTCAAGAAACAAAAAGGATGCCAGGGGTTTAGCTCAGTGGTTCTGGCACCTGCCTCAAAATCGCAAGGTCCTGAGTTTGATTGATCCCCGGTACCAAAAAAGAAAACAAAAACCCAAAACCAAAACAAAAAAACAAACAAAAAAAGAAACAAAAAGGATGCCAGGGGTAAGCACAAGCCCAAGTTCGATTCCCAGTACCAAAAAATCAAATAAGTGACAAAGAGAAGGTAAAGTTTCTCAAACTTGGTTTCTTTCATAATACTAAGACCAGCTAGAATATAAATCTTGAGTTGTATAAATACATTAATTTTCTTGAGTCAACTAAATCAAATAAAATGAAAGTGATATACTGTATTTTATATTTAAGTCTATGAAAACTTCTATTCCCAAAGGCAAGTTCTTCTGGTAACTAAACAGTGTATATCCTTTAAAAGACTTCCTCCAAGCAACAAAGAACTTCTATTTCACCACAATGTCGCTCTGGGGCAAAAAGCCCTGGATGTGAATCTCTGCCTGATCACTTTTAGCTGAGCACTTTGTGTGAATTACTTAATTTTCTTCATTTTTGCCAATTTCCTCATTTGTAAGATAAAGGAAATGATACCAACTTCATGGAGTTATTGGAAACCTTTGTATAAAAGGCCCCTTCCGCCTGCTGCGCAAGCGCAAGGACCAGAGTTCAATCCCCGGCACCAAAAAAAAAAAAAAAAAAAAACCAAAAGGACCCTTAACAGTGCTGGGAACTCATCAGGGCCTCCAAGAGTGGCAGCTGGTATTATTACCACTTTACAGGACACGTGAGGAGCTCAGGGAAGTTTCTACACAAAGTGCTCTGTTTAACACACATAAACTAAGGCCTCGATGAATAAAGGACAAAAGTAAGATAAGGACCTCAAGAGTCCCAGCTCTGCTTCCTCCAACATACTACAATCTAGGCAGCACTTCCTGAAATTAACGCACGACCCAGCAATAGGTTCTGCTATACCACAAGAAAGATGGAAACAATAGCTAGGCCATGCATCGTGATACCTTTCAGTGGGAAGATAACTGTACTTGATAAATATTAGCTGACTTAGATTTAGTTCTTTATTTCAGCACTTTTATCTCTTGTAAACCAATAACCATAAGATGTTTCTAGAAAGACTACTGATAAGCCAGGTGTGGAGGCACATTTCAGTACTCTGGGTGGCTGAGGCAGGAGGAAAGTTTGAGACCAGCCTGGACAACTTAATGGACTTAGCGAGACCTTGTCTCAAAGTAAAAAATGTGCTGGGCACATAGCTCAGTGAGGATGTGGGTTCAATCCCCAGTACTACAGAACAGAACCCAAGTGTGGTGGTGCACACCTGTAATCCAAGCACTCAGAAGGCTGAGACAGGAAGATCACTGTGAGTTCAAGGCCCACTCAGACTACATAATGAGTTTAAGGCCAGCCTGAAATACAGTGAGACCCTGTCTCAAAAAAAAAAAAAGACAGGAAAAGAAGGAAGAAAGGAAAAAGGAAGGAAGGGAAGGAGGAAGAAAGATCACTGATGGATGGATAGAACCACCATAATTTCAGATAAAGAAACAGATGTAGGGCCGGGGATTCAGCTCAGTGGTTTCGCCACCTGCTGTGCAAGCACAAGGACCCGAGTTCGATCCCCGGTACCAAAAAAAAAAAGAAACATATGTAAACTAATTCTGATGGTCACAGTAAATTAGGAGCAAAATATGAACTAAACTCTAAATACTCTTTCTCAGAGACCATGATATTTCTCTTAAGCATTCACATTTTTTTTTTTTTTTTTTTTTTTTTTTTGAGAAATGAACACATAACCTCTCACATGCTAGGCAAGTGCTCTACCACTGAGCTACATTCCAGCCCAAGCATTTTTGTTTGCTTTTAGCGCTGAGGATTGGACCCAGGACCTTTGTACCCAGGACCTTACTTTTTTTTTTTTTTTTTTTTTTTTTTTACACAGAGTCTTGCTACGTAGCCCAGGCTGGCTCTGAATTCACAGTGATCCACCTGTCTAAGCCTTCCAAGTATTAAGATTACAGGTGTGCACCACTACGCCTAGCTAGCATTCACTTGATTCTTAATTGACATTTACTGGTTATTTAATTCCACAGACCAAGTCACATGTTTGGAATAACAACATCTATAACACACCTTTCAATTTCCCATCAAAGTCAGGGCTTGTGGCCACTTGGAGTCCTGGATGTGGTAACAGAAAACAGGTGACATCAGAGAAACATGAGTGAATGTGATTTCGAACATTCTGAATTTCTTCATGTTGATGTTCTTTCACCTGCCAACAAAGACCAACAATTTACCAACCAAAGGCTATTTGGTGTTCTTCACCAGGAATCACCAGTGTGAGAACAAAGAAAAGAAGACTTTCCCAACTCTGAGGGAAAACTCAGAACCCTAAGAAACAATAATTGCACAAGTGTGATTAACTACACTTGGCTCCTATAGTTAACTAAAGACAGGTACTAAAGAGTTTGTTTGTTTGTCTTTTAAAAAAGTATTAAGGGGCCAGGGATTTAGCTCAGTGGTTCCACCGCCTGCCTCGAAAGCCCAAGGACCCAAGTTCCATCCCCCATACCAAGAAAATAAAAAAAAAAATTTTTTTTAAGTATTACATAATGCTTAAGAACAAAAGCAGGTTTGTAGACAGGAAGGAGGATCGAGCTATGTCTGACAAAGGACTCCTGTGCTTTGTTTTTTGGGGAACAGGATAGGTTTGTTTATATCCATGCTAAAGCAAATAAGAATTTAACAGAACTACGAAGCATGGTAGTACATGCCTATAATCCCAGCACAGGAGAGGCTGAGGCAGGAGGATCACTGCCAAGTTCAAGGCCAGCCTGGGCTACAGAGTGAGTTCAAGGCTAGCCTGGACTATACAGCAAGACCCTGTTTTTTAAAAAAAAAAAAAAAAGAACTAAAATTCTGAATGTGACATTCTAAAGGCCCATTAAGCTGAGCATGGAGGCACATATCTGTAATCTCAACACTTGGGAGGCTGAGGCAGGAGGCTGGCTGTGAGTTTGAGGCCAGCAACTATGCAGCAAGACTCTCCCTCTAAATAAATAAAGGCACATTAGATCCTGATTTAAAATGTGAAACAGAAATTATAATTATACTTAGGCTTTTGACTAGAATTGTTCTCTATAATCCCTGGACATTATATACCCATGTCCTTTAATTTTATCACGAATAAATAATATTCATTTACACTAATATTCATACATATTTAACACGCATAGTATCATTTTCAATAATCTGCTTTAAATTCAATATCCAAAGGTAAATTAGAAAGTCATTAATACATTTAGGTAATTCCACACCACAAATTATTCCTTCTTACCTGTAAACGTTTATCCAAAAATGCCATCCCTCCTTGTAGTCCATAGTTATACTCATAAGGGAAACTCCAGTCTCGAACCAGAAACATGAGTGTCTATTTAGGAAGAGAATAAAACATATTATGACTTTGCATAAATGCATTTTCAAGATAGTAATTGCAATATTTGTGCAAAGACCCGAGTTTGATCCCCAGTACCAAAAAAAATAAATAATTGCAGTATTTGTCTGCACAATCCCAATTTCTCCAAAGGGGGCAAGGTTATGTGCTGAAAGATTTATCTATTCCATAATACAGAAACTTTATAAACATTAGAAGGACATGTTTAAGGCAAATATGAAGTCAATATATCTCAACTGCTAGTTTCATCCTCAACAGACTGTTGAGACAACGTAAATTTGGGGGTCTACCCTAAAGGCAAGTAGGGAGAACTTAGTAAAGGACAAGAGAGCAAACAAAGTGGCACCAACCAAAAATGAGATCTGCTATTTATATTAGAAAGAAAAAGAAACAGTGCAGTTTGGCAGGCACCTGTAGTACTATCTGAACGCCCCCAAAAAGGGAAAAGAAATAATGATTACATATTAAGGACTGCTAGCCTCACTGAGGATAAAGCACAGGTCAGCAAATGTCATCTAGTAAGAGCCAGAGAGTAAATACCTTAAGCAGCTCCTGAGTTCTGCTGTAGTAGCAAGAAGGCAGGCACAGCTGACACATAAACAGATAAGTATGCTGTATGCTACTAATATTTTAGGTATGGATGCTGACATCTGAACTTCAGGTAATTTACACATTATGAAATATTCGTCTTTTCATTTCTTTTTCATCCATTAAAAATACAAAAGCTAGGGCCAGGGATTTAGCTCAGTGGTTCTGCCACCTGCCTTGAAAGCATAAGGTCTCGAGTTCGATCCCCAGTGCAAAAAAAAAAAAAAGCCAGGACTTGGGATGTCCCTTAATAATTAAGCAAAGCACTTGCCTACTAGCACACATGAGGCTCTGGGTTTGATCCCCAGCACTACACAAAATGTATATATACATATATAAAAGCCATCTTTGGGCCGGGGATTTAGCTCAGTGGCACCGCACCTGCCTGGCAAGTGCAAGGTCCTGAGTTCGATTCCCAATACAAAAAAAAAAGCCATCTTTAGTTCATAGGTAATAAAAACAAACAGAAGGACAGATTTAACCTATGAGCTGTAGTTTGATGATATGTAAACTAAAACAAAGATATGAATTACAATCATAGTTAATATTCTACCTGGAAGGGTTTTTGGAAAATTTCATCCATTGCCAGACGACCATATTCTGTGAAGAGCTTTAAAAAAGAAAATTTGCTTTATAATCAAAATTATTTTAAATACTTCTATGCTATCCTTTAGCAAAGTGCTCATTTAACAGACTAGATATTACTTATATTGAAACCAAGTTCTATAGTTTATAAAGCCCACAGGAAGTCAGCCATGGTGGTGCATGCCTGTAATCCCAGCATTTGGGAGGCTGAGGCAGGAGGGTTTCTGTGAGTTTGAAGATACCCTCAGCTACATAGTGAGTTTAAGGCCACCTTGAGCTACATAGCAAAACCCTGTCTCAAAAAACAAAAAGTGCACAGGAGCCATGAACCTTAAAATAATCTTGATTATTCCTTGCTCTCACATTCCACATCACAATACACCAGCAAATCCAAAATTCAGTCACTCACTAATTCCACAAGGTCCAGAATACTGCAGTAATCTCCCAACTAGTCTTTCCACTTCAGCCCTGGCCTCCCTAGACTTTTCTCAAGACAACAGCCACAGTGGCTGTTATATGGTTAGATAATAGCACCCTCTGCTTGACCCTGCACCCTCAGTATTAAAGCTAGTCCTTCCAGTGTAATCCAGCCTTACTGTCCCCCTTGCTGTGTCTGAAACACACTGGTCACACAGCTGTCTCACAGCCTCTGTCTTGGCTCTTCCCTTTGCTTTGTTTGTTTGGTTTTTTTTGAGACAAGGTCTCGCTGTGTAGTTCAGGCTGACCTTGAACCTACTATATAGCCGAGGCTGGTCTCGAACTCATGGCAATCTTCCTGCCTCAGCTGCCAGAGTGCTAGGATTACAGGCATGTACCACCACACCCAGCCCCTATGCTTTTAATGTTTCTCCCCTAGATATCCTTGATCAGTTGCCTCACTTCTTCAAATCTTTACACAAATGACTTCTTTTCAAGGAGCCTTCTGTGGCCAACCACCTAAAAAGAAAAGATTACAGCCTTCCACATAGTCTTTCTGCCCCACTCCCCCAGTACTGGGGATTGAACTCAGGACCTTGTGCTTGCCAGGCAGGCGCAGCACCACTGAGCTACATCCCCAGCCCATTTTTCTTTTTTAATATGTTTCCAGTACGTACATGCAGTTTACAATGATCTTGGGGAGTGGTTACATGTACATACTACAGCTTGTTTCCTTTTTTTAATTCCCTTTCCTTCCCTTCCCTCCCTCCTCCAACTTTCCTATCCCATTTTTCATTCTTGTTGATATTACTAATCTTAGTTCACATTATGGCATATTATGTTTACATTAATTGAGGTTATTACCATATAGTATTTACTTGTGTTCCTTTTTTATTTTTTTCTCCCTAACACTCATCACTGTCTAATGTACTGCACCTTTACTTGCCTTCACTAGGATCTACCTTTACAATGAGCATTTAATTCCCACAAGGACAGAAACATCTGACTATCTTGTGCATTCTATATGTCCAGCGCAAGAAATATACTGGGCCCATAGTATTTACATCATTCAAATGACTGAATGAAGGGGACTAGTGACGGGGTGAAACATACATTTACCTCTATTTCTTCATGAAGCCTCAGCCCACTAAAACTATAACAAAATGAAGTTTACAAGTTATAAACTCACAGAGCAAAGAGGATGGGAAATAGTATGATAACAAAAAGAGTTGTCAAAATTTTTGAAGGAAAAGAGACAGATGAGAATTGTTGAATTTTAGCTTCTCCTCTCCTGCGAAGAAATCTAGAAGACAAAGCCAGGCATGGTGGCACATGTCTGTAATCCCAGCACTTAGGAAGCTTAGGCAGGAGGATTGCTGAGTTTGATGCCAACCTGGGCTACATAGTGAGTTCAAGGTTAGCTTGAACTACATAGTGAGACCCTGTCTCAAAAAAAAAAATCTAGGAGGCAGGGGCCAAAAAGAAGTAAGCAGATTCTCTCAAGAGAATCCCTAGAAGGCTCGGATATTATAAACATGTAATTACCTTACAAGGGAAGCATGGGAGAGGAAACGGCAAAGAAATAATTCCAAATTTCTAGAGAACGCATCTATAGCTCCAGATCCAAATCCTCACCCAGCCCCATGCTCTTCTGACCCCTACAAAAGATGCTAAGTGTACTAACTAGAGAAGATACAAACAAACCTTAGCCTTGGAAACCAAACTCAACTGAAGTAGGAAACAGCTTAGAAACATACTTAAGTGAAAGTGTACATACTGAACAGCAAGACCAAGCCTGCTCATCCTACTGGGGGTTTAAAAGGTTTAAAGAAATACTCTCGGGGGAAACTGACAGTCCAAGAATAAACTTGCTCTGGACAGAGATTTAGCTCAGTGGTGCTGCGCCTGCCTTGCAAGCGCAAGGTCCTGAGTTCAATCTCTGCTACAGGAAAAGAACAAAAAAAGAATAAACTTGCTCAAATACAGACATTTAGGAGTTGGCAAGAAAATAGCTAGGTAATCTTGCCCTGTCACAAGGTCCACCCTCACCACAGCTCCCACTGGGATTCATAGTGGCTCTTTCTTAAATACAGGAATCCAAGGGATACCAGATATTGGAGAAAAGCCTTTAGCAGAAAAAAAGAAAATCCATGTCCTTCAATTCTAGAGCATCAGCTTATATTATTCTCTTTATGATTTCTTTCCCTTCATTTTCTCTGTTCTCTTACTAAATACCCTTTGCTAAATACCTATTATTAACATGTTAAACCTCTGATGAATTCTTTTTTCTTTGTGTGCCCTTCTCCACTTCCCCTCCACCTTCGCCCCCTTATTCTTCCCTTTCTCATCCCTCCCCATCTTCTATCACTCTCCTTTTTTCTCTTCTCTTTCACTGTCCTTCCTAGTGTCTGCTCTGTATCTTTATTCAAATTGTTGAATAAGTTTTCTCCGATTTATATTCTGATTATTCCTCTATTGAATTTTTTATTTGTGCTGTTATAGTTTTAATTTCCAAGAGCTCTTTATTGTATTTTTTTAAGGGCTGGTGATTTTATTATCATTATTATTGTCTACTCTCACACCCTGGAACACTGCTACACAGTGGATGCTTCTTAAATATGTGCTCAGCAGAACAATACAATCAGTAAGCCCTATTTAACTGCTTGCTACTTGGGGCATGGGTGCAAAACTCTACTCCTTCCTTGTCTGATTTATACTCCCGTCTTCATTTTTCTTTGCGTCCTTAAGGTAAGCCCAGCGTGAAACTGAAGCACAGGGGGCACTGGTATATAGTAAGTTCCACAAGCACAGTAGATACTCAATGTGCATTACGAGATTACAAAATAGATGCAAACTGGATTTCCAGAAGAGCAGTTAGTATCCTTGGCATATAGTTAGGCCTTACCACTCAATGGACAACTGACACATTGGCTAAGGCTAGAAAGGAACTAAAATTCGTGCAACCCCTCCAGGCAAGAGAAAAACATCTTGCAAACCCAGCTCTGCAAAGTCCTTTTACAGTATCTTATTTCTTTCTTTTTTTTTTTTTTTTTTGGTACCAGGGATTGAACTCGGGACCTTCTGCTTGCGAGGCAGGCAGCGGAACTGCTGAGCTAAATCCCTGGCCCAATCTTGTTATTTCTTAATTGCAACATCTTATCTCTCTGAAAATGATTTACAAAGAAAGAAAATGAAACTCAAACTAAGATACATTACCATGAAAACAGGGCATAGGCCAGGGATTTAGCTCAGTGGTTCCGCCACCTGCCTCGCAAGTGCAAAGACCCGAGTTCGATCCCCAGTACCAAAAAAAAAAAAAACATGAAAACATGGCAAAAATAAGATCTTACTAGCTCCAGAAACAAAAAGGTCACATACAAATGATCAGGAATGAGATAGTGTAAGACTTCAGGAGCAACACTGGAAGCTATAAGACAATGAAGCAATGCCTTCATAATCCTAATAGAAAATTAGTTCCATTCTCTACTTCTAGGATTAGACTAAAATATGCTCGTATTTAAGACCTCAAAAAAGTTACCTTCTATGCATCCTTTCTCAGGAAGCTACTAGAGAATGAGTGTAATTGAGGAGTGAATAATTAGAAGATTAAATAGGACCCAACTAAGGTGGAAATTGAAAAGAAATTGCCAGGATTGTAGCAAAGAAAGCATTGAATGACAATTGTGTCTATAAGAGGCAATGCAGACTACAGCAGGGCTCAGTGCCCAGGAGTTAGGTCTCCCACGGGAAAGATAAAACAAGGCTTACAATTAGATGGTGCTTCAAAGTGTTACAAATCTGTGGGTGCATTAGTAATCAGCATAAAGAAAAGTAAATTGAAATGCAAAAGACAATGAAGGTAATTAATTACAAGAAATATAATCAGAGTTTACAATGGGCCTATAAAGAACATGTACAAGCAGCATTCACGGGTCCAGGAGCCCCAAAGACACCAAATCTGCAGATCCTCAAGTCCCTTACATAAAGTAGCAAAGTATTTGCATATAACCTACACATATCCTTTAAGTCATCTCCAAATTACTTACAATGTCAAATTCAAAGTAAATGCTATGCCTCAGGAGGATGAGGCAGAACTGCCATAAGTTCAAGGCCAGCCTGGGCTACTTAGTGAGTTCAAGGCTAGCCTGAACTATATAGTGAAAAACTGTCTCAAAAAAAAAAAAGAAAAAAAAGAAAAAGTAAATGCTATGTAAGCAGTCATTATGCCATATTGTTTTAGGAATAATGACCCTTCAAAAAAAAAAAAGAAAAGAAAAGAAAGAAATAGCCTGGGCATGTTCAGTATAAGCTCAATATTTTTTCAAATATTTTCAATCCAAGGTTGGCTGAATCCATGGATGAGAAACCTTTGGAAATGGAGGCCCAACTACATACAAGGTGCGATTAAAAAAAAAATATGGTGAATGTCTGAAGTTCAAAAAATTTATTACAGTAAAAGACTCACTGCTGTTAATACTTCTCAAAACATTCCCCCTCACTTTGAACCCACTTAGCCCATCATTCTTGTCACTCTCTTAAGTAGTTCTGGAAGTCCTCTTTTGTGAGTGTCTTTACAAGGTGTGATAAAAAAAATGTGAAGGCTAGGGATTTAGCTCAGCGGCACAGTGCCTGCCTGGCAGGCGCCAGGTCCTGAGTTTCATCCCCATACAAAAAAAAGAAAAAAGTGCCGGGGATTTAGCTCAGTGGTACCACACCTGCCTCACAAGTGCAAGGTCCTAAGTTTGATCCCCAGTATCTAACAAAAAAAAATGTGATATAACTATTGAAATAAAAGAGGAAGGATGGGTTGAAGGATGGAGAAAATAAAGAAAATTAAATCTTAATTTAGTATAAGTTATCAATATCTAAATTTTTTAAATCAGAAAGGAGCAGTATAAACATGTTCTTAGGCTGGGTATGGTGGCACACGCCCGTAATCCCAGCACTCAGGAGGCTAAGGCAGGAGGATTGCCATGAGTTCAAGGTCAGCCTGAACTACACAGCGAGATCCAGCCTCAAGAAAAACAAATCTAGAACCGGGGCTAGGAGACAGCCCTGCCTGAAACCTCAAGTTACACTCTTAATAACACCACAAAATAAATCTAGAAGTACACAGCATACAACAAAAAGCACTGTAAGTAGCTGCCTCTAAAGAAAGGTACTAGATAGTACAGCCCTTATGGAAAATAGTGTGGTGGTTCCTCAAAAAAATTAAAAACAGAACTATCACATGATCTAGTAATCCCACTACTGAGTATATATCCAAAAGAATTGAAATCAGTATGTCAAAGGTGTATTTCTACATGTAATGACTATTATTCTTTCACACTCCATGTGTCTCAGGATTAAAATGGAGAGCTGATGACCCCTGAATCTTGCTTTCCTTTGTGACTTCTAAACCATTATTCTCCACTGTCCTGCAAAAAGCTTATTCCTTTAGGATCTTTAGCACTTTGTATACTTATCTTTTTCCCTCCTTCCTCATCACTATCCATCTACTAACTACTGGTCCTTCCCTCTCACTGGGAACTTTAACACCTATCCTTATCCTCTGACATTTTTCCTCCACCAAAATAGGGATTTCTGTTCAATCCCTGCCTCACAACTCCTTGACAACCAACTTCCAAGATCTTTTCCACTCCAATATATCCACATCTTGGACTCTGTCACCCATAGAAGTTCTACCACCAAAGTCAAAAATTCAAGCATTCTACTCTTATTACCATTTCTTCAACCTTTTAAAAAAAACTATTAAACTATTCCCATTATTACTATTCTTTGCCCTCACCAAGACTTCCATTCCAATGACGCCTCTACTTCCCCTTCCAAACAGATCCTCTTCCAGAATTCCCTTTCTCAATCTAGAAGTATACAAGTTATTCATAACATCTCTATCTCAACCCCCAAACTCTCACTTCAGAGTATGTAACTGCTGCATGTACCACAAAGAGTATTTTTACTAGATTAAATACTTAATATACAGAAAATTTTAAATGTGTTTCACTGGGAAAAAAATCTGTTCAGAACAAGGCAGCCAGTGATCTTTTTACAGTAACTCCTAACATCATTCCTCTGCTCAAAACTCTCTTGGCTCCCATCTCCCCCAGAGGAAAAGCTCAAACCCCACATGACATAGACCTCAGTGCCTCTCTGACTTCATCACTTAGCCCCTTCCATCACATACCCCAACCCAACCTATCAGTCACCTTGCTCCACTCCACCTCAGATCATCCTTGCTGCTCTCTCTCCTTTAATACTTTCCCCAAGACTTACCTCAATGACTTAATTACCCACTTTCTTCTATTCTTTGCCCAAATCAGTAAGGCCTTTCTCTGACCACTCTGATCCACCTCATCAATATACACACAGAGTACAGGATTACTACAAATAAAAAATCTTCCCTCACATTCCAACTGTTTACTAAAAACTAACCAATTATTTTTCTTTGCGGTACAGGGGATTGAACTCAGGACCTTGAGCTTGGCAGGCAGGCACAGTGCCACTGAGCTAAATCCCCGGCCCTTATTTTTCTTAATCTTAAAAGTTTAACATGATATAATATAATGTTAAAATATATGAGGAATATATACCTGCAGCTGTTGAAGATCATCTTCCTGAATGTTCTGGGACAAATTGTATATCTAGAAAACAAGAATCCAGATTGATACTACTCTGGCTTACTTCAAAGGAATCCCGAACAAGTCTACAGCACTGAACAGAAGCTTTGTACACTTAAAGATTTGTATACAAGAATATGAAGCTGGGCCGGGGATTTAGCTCAGTGGTTCCACCACTTGCCTAGCAAGCACAAGGACCCGAGTTCGATCCCCAGTACCAAAAAAAAAAAGAATATGAACCCTATTCAATAGTAATATTATCTGTCTGTTGGAAAACTATAAGGCTTAAACCATGAAATTTTTCTTAGTTTTCTTCAGTGCTTACCAAATCTACATTTTCTATATGACATAACTGATGTAATTTCAATTTCCATGTTTTTGGTTTTTTTGGAAAAATGTTATATACAATTTACCACCAAAGCAAAAAAATAATTTAGCTCCTCTTGAATATCTAAGAGCTTAACATACATAAAAAGAGTATTTCTATATCACCAAAGAAATCTTGTTAATAAAACAGTAACTAAGGACCAGGGATTCAGTGGTTCTGCTGCCTGCCTGGCAAGCGTAAGGACCCGAGTTCAATCCCCGGTACCAGAAAAACCAAAAGCAGAAAAAACCAGTAACTAAAACTAGATGTTCTTCATTTACTGCATTTCCTTTTTTATTTCCAACTCAAGTGGTTTTACCTGAACAGAACTAGTCATGGTGCTCAGAGCAAAGATGGTAGCACAGTCTTTCACAGTTGACTGACTGTCAAATGCCCCCTGGGTATCCATCAGAACAACTGCAACCTAAAAAAGAAAAGAAAGAAACACAAATGGGCTGAGCATGGTGGTGCACACCTATAATCTCAGTACTTGGCAGGCTGAGGCAGGAGGATCACTGAAAGTTCAAGGCCATCCTGGGCTACATAGTGAGTTCAAGACTAGCCTTAACTACATAGCCAGACTCTATCTCAAAAAACATAAAAACAAAAAACACACAAATGGGTTAAAGTGAGAAGTAGGGATATGTAAAGGACATATTTGTTACATGAGCCTTAAGTCCCTGCCCACAGGTCCCAGAAAAGTGCAGTTACTTAGGTGCCTTGCTCTGATTCAAGCACTTTGCAGGAGACAATGTGTTCTGCCCTGGTAAGATGCTACAAAACAGGCATACAGAACATGGACTGCCCTATAATCAAAAAGCCCAACAGTGAAGTCCATTAGCTCACTATTACCCAATTAGCCAACTAGCACCATTAGCCAGCCATTCAATGTTTTTGTTGTTGCTGATAACGTTGAAAAACAAATTTAAAATACTGACTTAAATTTAATCTTTTTTTTTTTTTTTGAGACAGGGTCTCACTATGTAGCTCAGGCTGGTCTTGAACTCACTATGTAGTCCAGGCTGGCCTCAAACTCATGGCAATCCTCCTGCCTCAGCATCCCGAATGCTGGGATTACAGGCATATGCCACCATGCCCAGGAAGTTTAATCTTATGTGCTGAGATATTTTTGTCATTTATCTACAAGGCTACATTCATTTCTTGAATTTCTAAAGTTTCCTGCTTGGGCTGGGGATTTAGCTCAGTCGTTTCGCTGCCTGCTGCACAAGCGCAAGGACCCGAGTTTGATCCCTGGTACCAAAAAAATAAAATAAAATAAAATAAAATAAAATAAAATAAAATAATAAAGTTTCCTGCTTATTTGACATAAGAAAATTAACATTTATTTCAACTTTCACAAAAGACAGAATACAACAAAGATGCCACTGAGTCTAGGCTACCACTGCTCTCTATAAAATACAACAAGAGGGCTGGGGATTTAGCTCAGTGGTTCCAAGGTCCCAACTTTGATCCCCAGTACCAAATAAATAAATAAATGCATACCTACATACATACATACATACAACAAGGGTGAAGGGAGAGGAAGGGAGGGGAAAGGAAGAAAATCAAATTAAGATGTGTTCTGTACATATGCCGATTCCCCATGATGAATGTAACCATTATGTATATACTGCAAACATGTACTAATAAAAATTTTAAAATAACGATAATATACAACAAGGCTTTATGAAACCTTAGGTTTTCTAAAATGGCTAAAGAGTCTATTGCACTCAAAAAAGGAGATTTATGCAAAATGTTAAAATACTTTATAATCCTCACATGACTTGCTATTCACCATTCAGAGTCATATAATTTAAACATAAATCTTCAAATCTGTGCATAATGTAGGCAGTTCAAAGAGAGGACAAAGTTTAACACACTCAGAAGATAAGTACATTTGGAAGCCAGGCATAGTAGCACACACCTGCAATCCCAGCACTAGGGAGGCAGAGGCAGGAGGATCCAGGAGAGTTCGAGGCCAGCCTGAACTACAAAGCCAGACCTTGTCTCAAAAAAAAAAAAAAGGGCCAGGAATTTAGTTCAGTGGTTCGCTGCCTGCCCTGCAAGCACAAGGGCCAGAGTTCAATCCCCAATACCAAAAATAAAGTAAAATAAAATAAAAAATTAAATTCATCAAATAAATGTCTGACTTCACTGAAACCTAGATTATTGCAAAAGCCAGCAGGGAAGCTTTTGTGAGATTCTACTGAGCCCAAGAAGAGAAATTTCATATTCAAAAAACACTTTAAAATAAGATTTACAGTAATAAATACAAGGGCCAGGGATTTAGCTCAGTGGTTTTGCCACCTGCTGCGCAAGCACAAGGACCCGAGTTTGATCCCTGGTACCAAAAAAAAAAAAAGTGAAAAGGCAACCCACAGAATGAGAATAATGTCTAGTATTTGGAATGTATCAGGAACTTCTACAACTCAAAAACAAAGACAAGAGCCAGATGTGGTGCCACATGCCTGTAATTCCAGCTACTCAGAAGGCTGAGGCAGGAGAATCCCATTAAGAGCAATCTGGGCAACTCATCAAGGCTATCTCAAAAGTAATTTTTAGGTTTGGGGATTTAGAACAGCGGTTCCGCCACCTGCCACACAAGCACAAGGTCCTGAGTTCGATCCCTGGTACCAAAAAAAAAAGTAATTTTTAGAGCTGGGGATTTAGCTCAGTGGTTTCACCGTCTGCTGCACAAGTGCAAGGACCTGAGTTCAATCCCTGATACCAACAAAAACAAAAGTAATTTTTAAAAGGCTGAGGTTATGGCTCAGTGGTAGAGCATTTGCCTAGCAACCATGAAGCCCTGGGTTCAATCCTCAGTACTACAAAAAAAAAAATACCTTCTTTAAAGAAATAAAAAGATAACCCAACTAAAATATGGATTTGATTTGAATAAACATTTCTCCCAAGAAGATATTGAAATGGCCAATAAGCATAGAAAAAGATATTCAATACCATTAGACATTAAGGAAATGCCAATCAAAACCACCATTCGACCCACTTCACACCTGACAGATTGGCTAAATCAAAAAGTATCAGGTGTTGGCAAGGCTATTTGAAGTCCACAAGTTTGAGGTCCACCTGGGCTACACAGAGCTCAAGGCCAGCCTGGACTACAAAGTAAGACCCTATCTCAAAAAAAAGAGAAAAGTTTTGTGTATCGGTATAAAATAATCTTTAGGTTATTCAGGTGAGAAAAAGATAAAAATGGAGGGCTGGGGATTTACCTCAGTGGCACTGCACCTGCCTCGAAAGCACAAGGTCTTGAGTTCGATCCCCGGTACCAAAATATATAT
>NW_004624767.1:22570048-22580855 GCF_000247695.1 Heterocephalus glaber | reverse complement strand
TATATATATAAAATCTTTATATATATATATAAAATCTTTATATATATATAAAAATGGAGACCAGTATGTAGACTATATTACATATATTTTTTAAAGAAACAGAATTGTCTAACATTTGCATATATATATATATATTTATACAGTAAAAATCACTGGAAGTTTAAATCAGAAACTGATGACAGCTAAGAGAACTAATGACAGAAAGGGAACTAAGTGGCTAGAACAGTCAGTAGCTCTAAGTAGGCAAGTGCTGAGACCACAGGCATGTGCCTCCATGCCCAGCTTACACTCTACTGTTTTCAATTCTGTTCCAGTCCTTTCTTTTCAAAATACTAGTCACAAGCCAATAGACTGATTTCTCTACCCATAATGGGTAATGAACATAGTTTAAAAAGGTGTGGGCTTGGGCTGGGGATTTAGCTCAATGGTTTCATTGCCTGCTGTGTAAGTGCAAGGACCCGAGTTTGATCCCCAGTACCAAAAAAAAAAAGGCTGTGGCCTAAAGACATAACTACACATTTACACAAGAAGATATTTATCAGGATGTTCATTCTAATAAGAATGATAAAAAAGTAAAGCTGGATGAGGCACACACCTGTAATCCCAGCACTCCAGGAGGCTGAGGCAGGATTGCAAGTTCAAGTCCAGCCTGGACAACTTAACAACACTGTCTCAAAAATACAAAACATTTTAAAAGGGGCTGGGGATGTAGGAAGTGTGAAAGCCCTGGGTTCAAGCCCCTCCTCCCCCCCCCACATACACTTTCACACTACCAAAAAAAAGGCAATGAAAAAGTCTACCACTAAGAAAATGTATAAAATGTAGTATATTCATATGCTTAACATAATTTAAAGGAAATAATCCAGATATACATATTAAAGAATGTTGGGCCGGGGATTTAGCTCAGTGGTTCCGGCGCCTGCCTCATAAGCACAAGGTCCGAAGTTCGATCCCAGGTACCAAAAGAAAAAAAAACAACAACAAAAAACAAATAAAGAATGTTGACTTTTAATTAAAAAGTAAAAGCAAATGAAAAGAATTCTCTACTTTTTAAGCCATGTAACTTCGAAGGTAAAATCTTGAGTATTAAAAAATGAGACAGGGCTGGGGATTTAGCCCAGTGGTTCCGGCGCCTGCCTCACAAGCGCAAGGTCCAGAGTTCAATCCCCAGTACCAAAGAAAAAAAAACAAAAACAAAAAATAAGACAGATGGGCCGGGGATTTAGTTCAGTGGTTCTGCTGCTTGCCCGGCAAGCACAAGGTCCCAAGTTCGATCCTCGGTACCAAAAAATAAATAAATAAATAAGACAGGGCTGGGGATTTAGCTCAGTGGTTCTACCACCTACCTCACAAGTGCAAGGTGCCAAGTTCGATCCCCAGTAGCAAATAAAATTTTTTAATTACAAAATAAAAAATAAGACAGTCATATTAAACTCTATTTCGGCTAACATCTAAAGAATTGCTAACAGTCTAAGATATATGAGAAGTCTTTTCATTCTTACCTTCTTTCCACCTGGCTTCTCTACAGTGAAAACTTCACTCCAGATCTGAATCCCGGTGGTTTCTGGGTCAGAACCTCCTCTCCATGAAAATCCTGTTAATGGTTCCTCTGGGTCACCTAACCAATTTGAATGACCACCTTCCTTCTACAGAAGAAATAAGAGATTTCCATTAAATCTTTTTTTGTATGTATGCTAGGGATCACACCTAGGGTCCTGTATCTGCTAAGTAAGCACTGTACCACTGAGCTACACCTCTAGCCTCCTTGTTAAATTTAAATAAGTAATCTCATACACTAAGGATAATTCATGATCTTATTTTGCACATAAACGTCTCATTTTCTTTCTTCAAGTGAACTAATTCTTCCTCACCTGAGAATATAAGTATCGTAGCATGAAGTCCAGAATGAAGGACTTGCCCTTTCGGAAGGCACCAGCCACAGATACCACCACCACATCAAGATCTCGGATATGGTCCTGTAGGAGGATGCTGGCCAAGGCTTTCTCTTCTAGCTCAAAGGAATGTTGGTCTTTGTGAACCAAAACGACTTGCACTGGCCCAGGCCTTCCACTCTCCATGGCATCACCTATGTTAATGTAGAGAAAAATAAATTAGTTCCAAATATAAATATATCTTTAATATCAAGAACAAAAATTTCATAAACTGCACAAATATACTAAGTGTAGAAGGAAAAAAATGACAAACTTGACTTCCTTAAAATTAAGAAAGTTTAGGGCTGGGATGTAGCTCATGGCGCTGCGCCTGCCTGGCAAACACGAGGTCCTGAGCTCGATCCCCAGTACTAGGAAAAAAAAATTTTTAAAGTTCAACCAGACATGGTGGCACATGCCTGTAATCCCAAATATTCGGGGGCTGAAGGATGAGAACCCACATTCCAGGGCAACTTAGCAAGACGCTGTCTGAAAAAAATAAAGTGTTGAGGGCCAGACAGGGTGATGCATGCCTGTACTCCCTGCACTTGGGAGGCTGAGGCAGGAGGATCACCATAAATTCAAGGCAATCTTAGCCTACATAGTGCGTTTAAGGCCAGCCTGAACTACCTGGGGGGGGGGGGGTAATGCCTGACTTGCCATTAAGAGGTGGGGCCTGGTCAGAAAAGGTAGGTCATTGTAAACAATGGTTAGATCTCTCTTCCCAGCTCCTCGACTCACTCTGCTTCCTAGATGCCATGAGGTAAGCAGCTTTTCTCCACCCAGGCCCTTCTACCATGCCATTTCTGCCCTGGAGCCAGACAACTATGGGCTGATACCTCTACAAACATAAAGGCCAAAAAAAAAACCTCTCTCTTTTTAAGTTGTGGATGCCAGATATTGTGTCCCAGGGACGAGAAAAGTGACTAAGACAGATATTCAATAGTCAACCTATGAAAAGGTGCTTCTATACCATTACTTATCAGAAAGATGTAAATTAAAACCACAATGAAATACCACTGCCTTCCCAGCAGAAGACCTAAACTTTAAGACAATATCAGCTATGGGAGAGGATATTCCAGGAGCAACTGGATTTTTCATGCTTTCTGATGGGAGCATATAACACAGTATAGGTACTTTGGAAAACTACTGGCAATATATATTTTTTAAACTATATATTAAACTATAAAACTATATATTAAAAAACTATTGGCAATACATATTAAAATTAAACAAGGGGCCGGGGATTTAGCTCAGTGGCGCCAGGGCAAGGTCCTGAGTCCGATTCCCGGTACCAAGAAAAAAAAAATTAAACATACCTATCATCCAGGAGTTCTACTCCTAGATACATATAATATGTAAGAAGTATGAATGCATACAACCACCAAAAGACATTCAAGAATGCTCATATGAACTTTACTTTTAGCTCAGTGGTTCCGCCACCTGCCTCAAAAGTGCAAGGTCCTCAGTTTGATCCCCGGTAGCAAAAATAAAAATAAAAAAAAAGTGAGTTAAAAAAAAAAAAAGTTGTTTTAAAAAAAAAAAAACTTTACTCAAGACAGTCCAAAAGTGGAAGTAACACAAAATGTCCACCAACAGTAGAGAGGCTGTCTATCACTGCAAAGCTTTTTACATATATTATTTAATCCTCAGAACAACCCTATGAAATAAATAATGCTGCTTTTTTTTTTAACATTACTAAGGGCTGAATCCAGGGCCTTTGCACTGAGATACATCCCCAGTTCCCTTTTTGTGTTTGTTTGTTTGACACAGGGTCTCACTAAACTAAATTGCTAAGTTGCCCAGGCTGGGCTCAAACTTGATATCCTCCAGCCTCAGCCCCACAATGTGCTGGGATTACATGAGTGCACCACCACACCTGACCAGCCCTATTTTTAGTAAAAGATGGAAGATTTATAAGATCTGAAGAGAAACCAAAGTTTGATAAGCCCTATTTTTAAAATGAGGAAACTGAGGATAAAAAAGAATTAAAATGTTATATACATGTACAACTCCCCACAAGGGATATAATCATTATGAAATGTAAATGTACTAATAAAAACTGAAAAATAAAGTAAAATAAATAAAATGAAAATACGGCCAGGGATTTAGCTCAGTAGTTCCACCACCTGCCTTGCAAGCACAAGTTCCCAAATTCAATCCCCGGTACCAAAAAGAAGAAAAAAAAAAAGAAAGAAACTGGCAAAATGCAGTTCCTACATTTTTTTAAAAAAGAAAATACAGTTCAACAAAGGTAAGCTGGAAAAGATCTTCAGCTGGTTAATAATTCAATCAAAATTTCAGGAGCTCCCCAGTACCAAAAAAAAATTTCAGGAGCTGCTAAATGTGAAACCACATGTTTGTAATCCCAGCACTTAGGAGGCTGAGGAAGGAGGATTGCCAAGAGTTCAAAGCCAGCCTGAACTACATAGTGAGACCTTGTCTCAAACCACACCCTCCCTGAAAACTAAAGTTTCTATAGTTCAAAAGTAACCACTAACTAGCAGTACTTTCCCTACCAGAATTGAAAGTACAAATTCAGAGCCACTTAGTTGCTATGGATTTATGAAAAGTTTACAAAGAACTACGAGTGTGGCCTAGGGAATGGATCAAAGCACTATTTCTTCTCCCCCCCCCCCCGTACCAGGGATCGAACTCAGGTCCTTGTGCATGAGCAATAGGCGGTGAAACCACTGAGCTAAATCCCCGGCCCTAAAGCACTATTTCTTTAAGGACACATGCTGGTAGTATCAAGATTTTTTAGGTACTTAAAAAGACAGTTTTTATTTTAATATTTATGTACCTGATATGTAATAGTAGCAAATTCCAAGTCAGTTTAAGGATTATTGCTTACGGAAGGTTAAGTTTAGGAAACAGTAAATGAATTCACATTTAAGGATACATTTTAAGTAAAGCGTAGTACAGATAGGGAGGTATGACCAAAATCACAATTATGGTTCCTAAATGACTTCTGTCTGAGAAGCACTGAAGGCTGCATGCTCGCAGCAAGCAAAGCAGACAAAGCAATTTGAGGGCCGGGGATGTACCTCAGTGGTGCCACCGCCTGCCTCGCAAGTGCAAGGTACTGAGTTCAATCCCCGGTACCAAAAAAAAAAAAAATCCAGCTTGACTGTCAGGCCCTGCCTTTTAAGCTATAGGAATTGCTGCTCCCTTTTTATACTTGCACTATCACCAACAAAAAGGTTCCTCTCATTTTTTAATTTTTTGCAGACTATTGGAAAACAACATATAAATATAAGTTAAGTGCCATGTTACCCCACTAATAAACATATACCAATATCCTGCCTCTATTGTGGCCTGGATAGAAAGAATTTTTGTGGATAATTTTAGGGTTCATATTGCCACCATAGGAGATAAATCCAAGACCTAAAGAACTCCAGCCTTTTATACAAAAGAACTAATAAAAAGAATTTATTCAGACTTTATGGATAAAGCACAGTGCTAAGTACTGTACAATACTCAAAAGAAGTATAAAACAAAGTCCTGATTCTGGCAGAGATGGCTGGTCATCCCAATATTCATTTCTCCCTCCTGTTATGTAACAGATATTTAGCTGGGCATATAAAGAAATACAAGAGAAATGCAGTTCCAACCCAACCTTGTAGCTGGAGTATGACCATAAGACTATATTCTGACCAATGAGAAGTGATGGAAAGCATACAGGCAACTTCCAGGTCAGGCATTTCCCACTTCCTGCTGGCTGGCTGTAGAAGTGGGAGTGAGTCATCTGGGTGAGGTACATTTGGGCAACACTCAGAATACTGGAGCAATGAGAGAGGCAGGGCCCTAGGTCTTCATGCACAGAACTGCCACACTGGTTCACTTTTATGTGAGAGAAAAATGTCTGTCTTGCTTAAATCATTTATTTGGAGGCCCTTTCAGATACAGCCAAACCTAGCAACCCTTTCATTATTATAGTTTACATTCAGCAATGTGAATATAATGATACATAGTTATGATACATAGCAGGTACACAATAAGAAATTGTAAAATAGGGCCAGGGATTTAGCTCAGTGGTTTCGCTGCCTGCTGTGCAAGTTCAAGGACCGGAGTTCAATCCCCGGTACCAAAAAAAAAAAAAAGAAATTGTAAGATAATGAATGATATGTACAGTTGAAGGTAACAACACTAAGGATAGCCAGGCATGGTGGTGCATGCCTGTAATCTCAGCACTCAGGAGGCTGAGATAGGAAGACTGCAACAAGTTTAAATGAACCTGAACTATGTATTGAGACCGTTTCAAAAAAAAAAAAAACCAAGTAGAGATGCTAAAAATCTTTGGATAAGAATTAGCATCCTAATTGCTTATATAGTTTATATGCAATATTTTCCCTACTTACATATGAAGTACTTATTTATGTTTTACTTCTGGCATAACACACCTTAATCCAGACTAACCAATAGTTTATATATGCCTGTTCAAATGATTTCTGCAATAATTACATTCCATAGGACTAGCTCTACACTAAGATGACAAAAAGCAACCCAACTTGAATGATGAATACATTTGAAAAAGGTGAGTCATAATTATTACTGGAAAGAATTTGTAGAGATATGTACATACTACAGTACTGACTCTTCCTAGAATTACAGGCCTTTACGAAAAAGAAAAGAGCAGGGGGTATAGCTCAGTGGTAGAGCATATGCTTAGGATGCATAAGGCCTAAGTTAAACTCTCAGCACAAAAAAAGGAAGGAAGGGTAAGGGTAAGAAATGGAAAGAAAGGAAGGACATACACACTTTAAACAAACAGATGAAAACACTAAATCATGGTCAGCTAGCCGGGCATGGTGGTGCAAATTTGTAATCCCAGTACTCTATAGGCTGATGCAGGAAGATCACCATGAATTCCAGGTCACCTTGGGCTACACAGTGAATTCAAGGCCAGCCTGAGCTACATAGCAAGACTCTGTCTCAAAAAAACCAAACAAATAAAGAAACCATGGTCAGTATTTTCAGTCTTACACAAAACACAAACCCAAAGAAATTCTATCATAAAAAAAATGATGAGGCAGCCAGGTATTTAGCTCAGTGGTGCCACCACCTGCCTCGCAAGCACAAGGTCCTGAGTTCAAACCCTGATACCAAAAAAAAAAAAAAAAAATGATGAGGGCTGGGCCTGGTGACATGCACCCACAATCCCAGCACTTGGGAGGCTGAGGTAGGACCATAACAAGTTTGAGGCCAGCGTGAGGCACATGGCTAGCTCAAAGCCAGCCAAGATTAAATACTAAGATCCTCCGACTGCTGTGCAAGCCCAAGGACCCAAATTCGATCCCCAGTACCAAAAAAAAAAAAAAAAAAAAAAAAACAAATACTAAGATCCTGTCTCAAAACACCAAAAAAAGCCACGTGTGGTAGCATACACCTATAATCTCAGCACTCTGGAAGGCTGACACAGGAGGATCACAAGTTCAAGCCCAGCCTGGGCAATCTAGTGACTTAGCAAGGCCCTATCTCAAAAATAAAAAGTAAAGGGGTGAGTATGTAGCTCAGTGCCAAAGGCCCTAGTTCAATCCCTAGTACTACAAGTAAATAAATGTAAAATAAAAATTACAGGCAAAAAGTTTAAATGTCCCTCAAATACTTCAGAAGCCCATCTGACAGTGATAAATTCAATGAAACTGGTTAATTAAAAGCAATTAGGGCCAGGGATTTAGCTCAGTGGTTCCGAAGCCTGCCTCACAAGCGCAAGGACCTGAGTTCAATCCCCGGTACCAAAAAAATAAAAAATAAAAAATAAAAGCAATTAATTACTATATCAGAAAACTCAGGGTTTGGGGTATAGCTCAATTGTAGAACATTCAAGGCCCTGGGTTCAATCCCTAGCACCACAAAAAAAAAAAGTTCACCGTTCACACAGAGATAAATCAATTAATTCAACAGTGGTAATCGGAAGTAGTGGCCCATTCCTATAATCCTAGCACTCCTAATAGTTAAGGCAGGAGGACAAGTTCCAACCCATCAAGGGCAATTTAATGAGACCTTAACTTAAAAATTAAAAAACAACCAGTGCTGTAGCCCTTCTTCATAAAGGCCCTGTGTTCAATCCCCATTACTGCAAAATTTTGACAGTACAGATCTGGGTTTCTCAACTTCGCCACTACTGACATTTGTGGCTGCTGGGCATGGTGGTGCACACCTGTAATCCTAGCACTAAGTAGGTTGAAACAGGAGGATGACTGTGAGTTCCAGGTCTGCCTGGCTACAAAGTGAGCTCAGGGCCAGCTTGAACTACATAGCAAGACCCTGTCTCAAAAAACAAAAAAAAAAAAGACATTTGTAGCTAGATAACGTTGCTTTGGCATGCAAGGTGGGGGTGAGGGCCTCTTACGCATTATATAATATTTAGCATTATCCCTGGCCTGTACCTGGTCGATACCAGTAGTGTTGCCCCCAGGTTTTGACTCTCAAAAAATGTCTCCAGTCATTTCTAAAAGTCCCATGGGGCAAAGGTCACCCATTAATATCCCTGGGGTAAAGACTGGCATGGTGATGCACGCCTATTAATTCCAGCACTGGGGAAGTGGGGACAGGAGGACTGAGAGTAGGAGGCCAGCCTGTACCATAAAGCAAGACTCAGTCTGAAAACACTGGGGTACAACCAGCCTCAGGGCTCATCCTTACTGTCCAGAGAATTCTTAAAAGCAAGTAACTAGGCCGGGGATTTAACTCAGTGGTTCTCTGCCTGCTGTGAAATGCAAGCGCAAGGAACTGAGTTCAATCCCCGGTACCCGGCAGGGGTGGGGGTGGGGGTGGGGGTGAAGCAAGTAACTAAAGTTACAGAAACACTTTCCTGAACACATTGTATGACTCACAGTAGAGTTATGACCTGAGTTTTCCAGTCTCCTTTTTATTTATTCTTTTTTTTTTTTTTTTCCAGGGATCAAACTCGGGCCCTTGTGCTTTCGCGGCAGGCGGCGGAACCACTGAGCTAAATCCCCGGCCCTCCAGTCTCCTTTTTAAACACAACATCCTCTAAAGGGCAAGAGCAGTACACCCAAAAACAGAGGCATTTTCATGCCTTGTCTAGGCTGGCAGTCATGACAGTTCCTGATTTACAAAGCCAAAGAAAACACAAATGCAAGAGCAAGTACACTAAGCCCTCTCCCAACTCTAGAACTTCTAGGTATAGCTGGGGCAACTGGTGTTTATATATACAGTATTCCATTTTGGCTTAAGACAGTAAATGTGCCTGCAGACACACTGTTTCAGTGCAAATACTATGTAACACCAACTAACCACAATCTTGAGGAGTTTTATATTCTAGTTAATTAAAGCTTTTTCTGTTGTAGAAAATCTTTGTGCCTTAACATAACATACTGAACAAAACCACATTTTTGCCAGGTATGGTGGCACACACCTGTAATCTCATCACTCAGGAGGCTGAGGCAGAAGAATCACTGGGATTTCAAGGCCAGCCTGAACTACACAGCAAGACCCTGTCTCAAAAAAAGGAGAGCGACAGAGAGAATATGCAGAGACAGAGCTGAAACTAAAAGTAAGGTCAGAAGCCCAGGGAGGTGGCACATACTTATGGTCCCAGCTACTCAAGATGCTGAGGTAAGGGAGTCACTTAAGTCCAAAAGTTCAAGGTCAGCCTAACACAATGTGATCCCATCTCAAAAAATAATAATCATTAAAAACTAAAAACAAATAAAAGTGATGCCAGGCTGGGAACATGGTTCAGTGGTAGAGCACTTGCCTAACATTCATTAGGTTTGATCCCCAGCACTACAAAAAATAAAAATTTATAAGATAAAATTTTTTTTTAAAAAATGCCATGCCATACCACAGGTGGAGGGGAAAAAAAAAGATTAAAAAAACTTGTTTTAATAGATAAATTCAGTAGTAATCTTTTTTTTCAGTAGATTTTATTTGCCTCTTTTCTACACACAAGACCACCAAAATTAATCTAGCTAACTGAAGGTTTTAATTAGCTATGTTCCAATTAAATAAAGATTTTTTTAACTAGCAGTATTTACTTGGCTTGAATTTATAATTTTAAGGCACACACACACTCCACTCCTTTGCTTATTTGCCTACTATACAATAAAGCCTATCTTCTACCTGTGAAATAGACCTAGCTAGTTCTAACAATCAAAATACAGCCAAATAAAAACCATTTTTTAGGCCAGGGATTTAGCTCAGTGGTTTCGCCGCCTGCTGCACAAGCACAAGGACCCGAGTTCGATCCCCAGTACCAAAAAAAAAAAGCATTTTTTAGAAAATTGTACAGAACTTTTCAATATAGTGATAGCCATACTAACAAATTATTATATTTCCTATAAAAAATCAATTCAAATGTATGTAGTCACCTGCAGGAATATTTAACTCTATACTAGTATGCAAAATAAAACTACTGGCCTGCCTGCCTCGCAAGCGCAAGGACCCGTTACCAAAAAAAAAAAAAAAAAACTATTGGAGGGCTGAGGACGTAGCTCGAGCCTGCCTGGCAAGCACAAGGTCCTGAGTTCAATCCCGATGCCACAAAAAAAAAAATTGAAGCTTCAAAACAGAACTATTGGAGAATTTTTATTTTTTGTGCAACTATTGCCTAGTCCCTGAAAGATCTTTTTTTCTTTTTTTTTTTGGTACTGGGGATTGAACTCAGGACCTTGTGCTTGGGAGGCAGGTTCGGTGCCATGAGCTAAATCCCCAGCCCAATTTCTTTCTTTTTTTTTTTTTTTGGTACCGGAGATAGAACTCGGGTCCTTGTGCTTGGGCAGCAGGTGGCGAAACTACTGAGCTAAATCCCCAGCTTCTTTTTTAAACAAAGGCTTTCCCCTTTTCCTCAGTGTTGTGTCATTCATATATATATTTCTTCATAAAGGCCCTGTGTTCAATCCCCATTA
>NW_004624767.1:22519830-22561665 GCF_000247695.1 Heterocephalus glaber | reverse complement strand
CCCCCACCCCCGCATCCTGGGGATTAAACCCAGTATCAGTAGAGGGGCTCTAACACCAAACTATACCCTCAGGCCCCTTCTCCCTCTTTTGAGACAGGGTTTTGCTAAATTGCCCAGGCTGGCCTTGGGGTTGAACTTGTGATCCTCTTGCCTCAGCCTCCCAGATGTGCATGTCACCCAGCTTACATAATACCACATTCTGAGACTTCAGGCCCCAATCTGTATGGTTGTGCAGTCTGTGCATTGTAGTATAGCAGCTCGAGGAAGGGCAGGTTAAGTGGAGATCAAGTCTAGGCCATTTTCTGCTAGCCAGCCTGGGAGCAGTGTGTTTTGTGTGACTTTTGCCCAGAAGGGTGCCTCTTTTGTATAGATGCACAAAAGCAACTCCTAAGTTTGCTGCAAATCATCCTTCTCTGCTGTTGATATCCTTACAATGCCAAACTCCTCTACACACTCCTCTGAGCTTCTTCATAAAATCTCCCAAGACACTGTTAACTTCTGTGATTTGCATTTGTGTAGTGTGTGTGTGTGTGTGTGTGTGTGTGTGTGTGTGTGTGTTGCTGGGTATAGAACCCAGGGTCTTGTGCATGTTAGGCATGCTATGCGCTCTACCGCTGAGCTATACTCCAAACCTCTATTTTATTTCTTTTTTTGAGACGGTGTCTCACTATGTAGTTCAGGTTGGTTTTGAATTCACTATGCAGCCTTGAACTTGCAACAATCCTCCTGCCTCAGCTCCTCAGTGCTGGGATTACAGGTGTGTGCTACCACACTGGGCTTCTCTATTGAATTAATACAATTTACTTGCTACCTAACCAAAGTTCTCGGCTTTTGTGTACTTTAGGGTAGGTTTTGGTTGCTATGTAACTTAATTTTATGTGAGTTTATGTTCACCCAAGCTAGTTTATAAGTTCACTGAACACAGGGCAAACAGTATATATTTTGTGTCCCTCAAAATTTCCCAAAATAGTGTCATATACATAACAATATGATCCATAAACATTCCTAGAACAAATCCTATACACAAATACACAAACATCCTGAGGAAGAATCAGACTTGGGCAAATTGGCACAACAAACAAGAGAACAGCACAAAGGAATAACAGAACTAGGCTTCCTTTTTCAGCCCAGATCTCCAGCTTCCAGCAAGTGCTGTCAGGCTTAGGTACTGGCATCTTTCATTTTCTTTCCAGCATTTAATAATATATTTTAAAATATTATGGATTTCTCAGAAAAGGTAGATAATTGGCTTGGTTATCACACTGGCTTCTATTTCCTCTCACCACCTTATGGAGAGTGTGCTGCACTACAACTGATACTGGAAGTGCCAGAATAAGATATTTGCCATAAAGTTATTTTAAGAAAATGTTCTTCTGTCCTTCTTTCAGAGCAAGGGCCAGGATGTTGCTGTGTTTTCCCCTTTCTTTCTCCCTCCTCTCCTTCTCCCTGTTGAGGGGATGTTGTTGTGTTTTTCCCTTTCTTTCTCCCTCCTCTCCTCCCTGTCTGGGCTTCACTTGACCTTAGAAACTGCCAAGGGCAGATGTAGTCCGAAGCCTGTTCTAGAAGATTTTCACTGGTCAGACTGCTTTTCCCCTCTTCCGCAACCTAATTGGTTACCTCCTCCTTTCTGAGGTTACAACTTACAGGATTTGCTGAACCTTCAATTGCAACCTTCGATTGCTGCTTTAGCAATGACAAAGCCGACAGACTTAATTTTTATTATTTCCAGAATACTATCCCCCTTTTAAAAGGATTATGCACCTTTCAAATTTTTTGACCAGATGTAGGGAGAAGGTTTTGAATTTTGGCAAGCCAACCCAGGAGAAGCAAAAAATGAACAAAAACCAATATAAGCTAGATGACTGGTTTCAAACATTTTCTGCTAAGGAATAAAATTCAATGTTATGTATTTGTGCCTTATTCTGGGTTTTTAATAACCCATGTTTTCACCCCACCGCCCCTAGAATCACAGCCGGATGTTAATTCCTGGCTTTTCTTTCAATAGCTCAGGGTTGCTCCCCCTCCCTGAATGTTTTCTCTATCTCAGAGCCTAGCCAAAGGAAAAGACAACCTTAAGACCCAAGGTGGACCCCTCTTTGGGAACAGCAACAATACCCAGCAGGGTTTGAGACTGCACTGCAACGTGACTGGAATGAGTAATGGCTTTTCATTCTGTACTGCTTCTTTCTCCACCTACCAAACTCGAGACTGTGCCATTCAGCCTCGTGATGAGGAGATATTACGACACATCCCAAAAAATTCATAAAGTATCTTGTCTGCAGGGCCTTACTCTACTCTGTAGCTTTCTTTCACTTTACACTGGAGTCTCAGCGAGAGGGTATCAGTCAAAAGATGTCGGCTCTGGAATTTATGGAGATCATTTCTACCTAATGGAAGCACAAAGAAACTTCCATCGTTGAAATATATAATCTGCCGCCTCGAAAACACTCACAAAGAGACTTACGGAGAAAATAAATCGCCACAGCCCACGACTTCGGCTTTCAACCGCAGTGGTGGGCGGGACTTGGTGCTTGGCCACGCCCCTTGCGCCTGGTTCCCCAAGGAGCGTGCCCCACTCCGGCAGCTCGAGGCGCAGAGTGAGGCGGGTTTTGGCCCTCCTTTCCTGCAGGAGAGCTGAGATATAGTTTTTGCGCTTGCGCACTGCGTGGCTGTGCGCCTCCGCCCACCCCAGCCGACCGCTCTAGGGTCCTTTGTGCGCATGCGCATTCTTACTCCTTCGCTCATTGCGCTCGGCTGAGTCAGTCTGTTGGAGTCTGTTCTCTGAGCAGGCGTAGTGAAGGGGTTTTAGAAAGCCACTTGACCGATTATTGTTTCTCCTCCCTCTCTCCCGCCCCGAGTCTCTCTTCACCCTTCTCCCTCCCTTGCTTGTGCAGCCATGGCGGATTTGTCAGGAGCCACTCAGTCCCCGTCTGTCTCCTCGTCGTCCTCCGGGGCCGAGCCGTCCGCGCCCGGCGGCGGCGGGAGCCCGGGAGCCTGCCCTGCCCTTGGGTCGAAGAGCTGCAGCTCCTCCTGTGCCGGTGAGGAGCGCCAGAGCCCCCCGCCTCAGGGAGGGAAGGCGCGGGGAACTGGGGCCGGGGCTGAGGGAGCCACGGGGAGGGCGTCAGCCCCTGGGGACGGACGTTTGGAAAGTGGGGAAAGGGGGAGGGGAGCGAAAGGTCGTGCCAGCCGTGAGGAAATAGCGGGGTGTAAAGAAAAGAGGTTGGGGGCGGGGAGGGCTGTACACGGAGCTCTTGTTGGTAGGGGAAACGCAGCCTGGGGAGGGTGGAATGAATTGGATTCGGGGAGACCAGAGAGCCCTCCGCGGAACCGGGGTGAAATTATTTAGTAAAAGATTGGCGAGGTTTAGAGCATTGGGGGAGGTGGGTCATGGAAAGGATTCGTTACGATTTGGAGGGGAGAGTGGTGAAAGGGTTGCGTTGTAGGTTTGCAGACAGGTGTTGACATAATCAGACATGCCTAATACTCCTCCAAAAATTATTTTTGTTTGCCCGTGAGGAGAATGAGAAAGTTAAAGCATTGTAGCTCCTTTCTGTACTGTTTTCGTACTGTTAGTACGTTAGTCTCTGAATGCCCGGTTTTTCTGAGGCTTCGAGGTAGAGGAGACGTGATGAGAATAGCTCAGGGAAGATTTGGGAGGGAGCTGCTGATGGTCCAAGATGGATCCTTGGGTGGCTGCATTTACAATACAGCGAGCTCTTTATGGGCACGGCATGGGGCTGGGGACACGCAGTCAGTCGCTTATATTTTAAAAGGTAAAGTCGTGCCAAGCCATCAACACGTTTTGATTTCATGTTTTCTGTGGGCTGTTATTGATCGCAGTATAATGAAAGTGGGTGTTTACTGCAGAAAGGGGGAGGGGAAAATTCAGACAAAGCCAGGGCTGGTTGAACCCCCTTCTCCCGTGTCTGAAAGACTCAGAGGGAAGCTGCAGGCCTTCGTTAGTTTTCATTGTATGTGCGCCTGCTTGCAGGTGGGAGCTGCCTGGCAAGCTCCCCTCGAGCAGAGATCTGCAGTGCAGATGCCTTCCTGAGAAAAATACGCACCACCAGTAGGTGGTCGTTCTTACTGAGTCTTTGAAAGAAAAAAACTACATTTCGTTAAAGGACGAATTTTGAGAGGTCTTAAAAATGCTTCATTGGCTCCTTTGCCAGATTCTTGAGTTGATCTTTCTAAAGAACATAATATTTTCTAATAATACTCTCTTTTTCTAACAATGAATATCCACCTGTCTAAGAGCTTTGGTGGCCTGTTGGATTTTTCCAACGTGGTTATAGCCGTTTTCATACCAATACTGTCAGAGGAAGCTTCTGCAGAGAAAGGAATGAGGCAGCAGATTTAGAACCTGGATCCCCTTAAACCACCGAGTTTCTCTTCCAATTTTGTGTTCTGGGCTGATGTCCAAATGAACAGCAGCTTCTCTATAACTTAGCAATTTGGTCTTTTGGTTTTAATCACTTGTCCCTGCTTAGTGTTTGGTTGACGCTTTTTTTCACATACCTTTTGATTAGTCTTGATTTTCAGTTTTTGATTCAGCCTAAAATTTAGGAATTGGCCATTTGTGCTCAAGATGAATGTTAAGTATTGAGTCATTCTGGTTACCAGGCAGGCAATTGAAATTTAGTCCTGTCATTTATAAACAAATGGTGGAATCATTCAACAATCAACATTTTTACTCCTTTAATGCACTGTTAGGAAACACTTGGCTCCCTTAGTGGGCCAGTGAAATAAGTATGTTGTTCACAGACACAAACACCACCGCCACCACCAAGAGGACACTAAATTGT
Organism: Heterocephalus glaber; assembly: GCF_000247695.1. Next base: position 22,556,860 of record NW_004624767.1, on the reverse strand, counting down.
CAGTACATAAATTATATAACATAAACAGTACTTCTGTTTACCTTGTATTTCTGATATTATTTACCCTTATCACAATTTTTATTTACTGTTGCCTTTACCTTGCCTATTTTTTACTGCCTTCATGGTAATGGAAAAGATATTGAAATTAGGCATTTTGCTGAAGCTAGTGGAATTTATATTCTGAAGGGATATTCTGAATACATGGATTTGCATTGAACTTTCCTAGTACTACTAAGCCCCTTAATATTTACTTATTTCTTAATACAGTTTTATTATGGAATTTATATTAGGCCGACTGTAGGCACTTTGTCACTATTGGCACTTAGAACAGTGTCTGATATACGTATAGTAGTACTTGATAAATTTTTGTTGAATTGTCAAATTTACAAGCTGGACAGGAACACCTGAGAAGTGTACTAAATAGATACTCTATTTTAAACTCTAATCTATTGTTAGTGTATTAATATTATCTAAAATATTAATACAATTTTGATGGGGCTAATACTGCAAGATCCTCATTTATCAGCTCATTTCTTGAATATGAAAGTGCACCTGAAGTCACCATTTTATTGCAAAAATCCTTCCTGTTGCAAAGTGGCATCTCCATCTCACAGAGGAAGTGTCTCAGGCTTTGGCACCATGAAAATAAGATAAAGTTTGTTATTCCAAAATTTAACTTAGTTAAGATAATTGCTGAAAAAATATACCTTGACTGTTTAAAAAAAAATCCGCAGGTGCTGCTTTCAGCCTTCATCTTCATGTTCTTTCACTAAAGCTCTTCTTGGCTTTAGTAAGTGATCACCTTTGGGTGACCCACAGAAAACAATTTTGTCTTGACTGACCCATGCAGTAATTTTAGAAATACTTGTTTCTACACACAAGTAGAAAACGAATGATGGCACGCTCTGGTCCACTGTAGTCAGCAGTGTAGTATGCTTAGGGAAGGAGATAGGGACCCACATGGCTTTCCAGATATCTGCCTTTAGGAGCCAGTCTTCAAAGGTCACAATTTGAGGTTCTTTTTCAGAAAAGAAGTTGCCCTTTGTAGATGTCAAGTCTAGATACATGTCTATTGTCTAAACTTTAAAAGTGTTTTAATAGTTTACTGTTTGTATAACATTGGAATTCTTTTTTTTATCCCCCCTGGTGCTAGGGGGGATCAAACCAGGGCCTTATGGATGCAAGGGAAGTGCTCTGCCACTGAGCTACACACCCAGCACATTGAAATTCTTTAACTTGTTAGAGACTGCTCTTTATCATGATGCCAGAATAAAGCTATGTTTCATTTATCTGTTCATGGAAGTTACCTCAAAGCAAAATAGTTCAGACAATTTGAGGGAAAAAAGGTTTTGTTTGAAATATTTCCCTTCATTCTTTAAATTTAGTTCTGCATTCTTTTTATGGCACCATTTTTACACTTTGTTCTAATAGCCAATCAATTGTAACTATGTAATTTGTATTTTCAGTCTTAACCTTAAATTAAAAGGAATCTGACCACCTATTCAACGCTGACATCGTCTGTGTATTATATTCATGTCAGATTAGCAGTGACTGTGTTATATGGTGATAAACACATTATAAGCCCCAGAGACACCTATATTTCAGTTGTGTTTTTTCCCCTTCAGTCCTGGTTTTGTCTTTAATTGTATGACCTTGTGTAAATCCTGAGCCTCATTTTTTTTTTTTGGTACCGGGGATCAAACTCGGGTCCTTGGGCCTGCTTAGCAGGCAGTGAAACCACTGAGCTAAATCCCCGACCCTCAAGCCTCATTTTCTTAAATGTAGAATGGTGATTCTAGTATCTAATAGGGATAATATTTGGTATGAAAATTAAAGACATGTAAGGGACTTTTGCCCATAGTAAGTGCTTAGTAAAAAATAGTACCTTTAACATGAGGGAAGAAATAGAGATCACATGACCTAGACACATTTGCTTTGTGTCCTTAAGTTCTAACTTATTAAATAACAATGCCTAGGCGGGGGTGTAGCTCTGTGGTAGTCTTGTCATTCCCAATGCCAAAAAAGAAATAAACGAAAAAAAACGTCTAGTGTTTGATACATTTGCAAGGTACAGATTTTTTGCACATAAAAAAATAGCAGTTGAATTACAAGTGAGAAATTACAATCTTTCTTAAAATAGAAGATTCTTACACTTTTTTTAAATCCCACAAGTAAATCTCTTCCACTTCTTTTTTTTGTGTGTGTGCCAGGGATTGAACTCAGGACCTTGAGCTTTCGAGGCAGGCGTGGTGCCACTGAGCTAAATCCCCAGCCCTGAATCTCTTAACTTTGTGACCCCTCACATTAATGTCATAGAGCTGCCACCTCGTTCCACTTGGGTGATTTGTTGAAAGGGGTGGGGAGGAGCCAAGATGTTTCTTAACTGGTGTGGTATGACCGCAATATGTTTAAACATCCTCTGCAGCATTCCAACCATAATAAATGTAGTTATGAAACATTAAAACTTGTCTGTGTGGAAGCAAGAATACAAGAGACAGAATGGTTGTGTTAGTATGGTCTGTAAATGTTCACTGATTGACTTTTATTTATCAGCAATAAAATTTTGTTCAAAGCTGTTGCTTTTAGAGTCGAGTTCCCAAGTAATTTAACCAGTCTGATCAGATTAAACAAGTAGCCTACATGTGCTTAACAGGTGCATGTTAACCCTAAATTGACATCTCGGGGATGTTGATGAAGTGGCTAGTAAGAGCATCATTAGTGTTTTTATTTTTAGTATTTTAGAGATGGTGTGAAAACTGAATAATATTGCTTTCATTGAATTATATGAAAAAATTATTAGTCCTCTGATAGCACCTATCTAACCCAGTGCATGTTTCAAGCACTTGTAAAATGAAATTTGGTGGTGAAGGAATTGGTGACGTGTCATGAAAGAAAAGTTAAGATTTTCAGTTTGTTTGAACCAACAGTTAGTTCTATACAAAAACACTTCTCGGGCCGGGGATTTAGCTCAGTGGTTCCAGCGCCTGCCTCGAAAGTGCAAGGTCCCGAGTTCAATCCCTGGTACCAAAACAAAACAAAACAAAACACTTCTCTTTAGCTGTAGTCTAGAATTTACTGACTCCAGAAAAGTTTTATAATGTTAGTGATTTAGCATATATATTTATTTATTTTTTATTTTATTATTATTATTATTTTTGGTACCAGGGATCGAACTTGGGTCCTTGCACTTGTGCAGCAGGTGGCGAAACCATTGAGCTAAATCCCCGGCCCTAGCATATATATTTATTGTGTGTATTAGTTTATGGCTTGTGTTCAGCTTTATTGTTAATGGTAACTTTAGCTTACAGAAGTTTACAGACTTGTGAAAAAGCTTATCAGTTTCATAGTCAAACTTTTTTTCTTTTTTTTTGTACTGGGGATAGAACTCTGGTCCTTGTGCTTTCCGTGCAAGCAGGGGGAGCACTAAGCTAAAGCCCCAGCAGTAAAACTTTTTTTTAAAAAACGATTTCTTTTTTCTGATTTTTTTCTTTTTTCTTTTTTTTGAGACAGGGTCTCACTATGTAGTTCAGGCTGGTCTTGAACTCAGCATGTAACCCAGGCTGGCCTCGAATTCACAACGATCCTCCTGCCTTAGTCTCCAGTCTCCCAAGTGCTGGGATTATAGGTGTGTGCCACCATGCCCAGCATTAAAACACTTTAGATAAAAATTACTCGTTGATATTTTGCTGGTATAATCAGTTCATTCAGAAGTTGTGCAGAAAATTGACTTATTTTGTACTGTATTTGCTTATAACAGCTCTACTAGTTATTTTGGATCATAAGGTGTATTGTAGATGTTTTGAAAGGTACATATACTAAATAAGTTTAGCTGTAATCAGTATTGCTTGTGATTACATCATTGAAGTCTTTTACCACATATCTGTGGTAAGACCTGTTACTGTATGATATTGCAACTTCAAAGGAAGAGAAGCTCTTTAAATAATGTATAAGGTTTGTGTTTCCATTTTACATGGTAAGGGAGGTTAATTGTCAGCAGATGGCCTATCTTGTGGTACTTTAAATTTCAAAGAAATATATTTATCCATTTTCTCAAATCCACTGACTTTATTAACTTTTTTAGAGTGCATCTTCATCATGTAACCAGGAGGGGCACATATGAACTTTTTGACCTATTCTTCATTGGCACCTTTCCCTTCAGGATTATGGAAGGGTAGTCCAGAAAACTTGTATTAAGCAAAATTAATACATGGCCCCTTTTGTGCTGTGCATTTCAGCAATGAACTTTGTCCTCATTTTACATGTGAAGTAGAAAAGTTAAGTTTTGTTTGGGGATGGGTCTCGCTGTTTAGCTCAGGCTGGCCTCAAACTGGCTTCCTCAGTGCTGGGATTACAGGTGTGCACCACCACACCCAACTTGAGATACTTGATTTTTTGTTTGTTTTTGTTTTTGGTACTGGGGATGAACTCAGGACCTTGTGCTTTTGAGGCAGCTGGCAGAACCACTGAGCTAAATCTCCAGCCTTGTTTTTGTTTTTGAGACAGGGTCTCCCTTTGTAGTTCAGGCTGGCCTTGAACTCACTGTGTAGCCCAGGCTAGCCTCGAACTCTACAATGATCTTGCTGCCTCTGCCTCCCAAGTGCTGAGAATATAGGCATGTGCCACCACGCCCGCCCGGCATGAGATACTTGATTTTTATGATATTTTAACATTGTGTATTATTTTATGATTTAAATTTACTGTTCTAATTGTGCCCATATATTAACCTAATTCAGCAACAGTATACTATAGCTCTTTACTTGGTACTGTGGGAGATAAAAGGTAGATAAAAAACAGATCATCCTACTAGGAGCTATATTCAATTGAAGAAAGACTTGTATTATATTTACCACTGAGTCAGGTAGCAGTGTAAACCCCACTTTCTATATGAGGACTCATACCCAGAAAGAGTAGGCAAAAATACCCAAAAGTGTGCATTGTGAAGTAGTAGATGGAACTAGAACCAAGATCTTGAAGGCTCATTTCAATTCTTTTTCAAATACATGCATTGCTTTTCTTTAGAATTTGGAGCAACTGTTGTGATAAAAAGTGGTCCAGTCACTCCTTTGATTACACTCATCAATTTAATTTAAAAACCTTAATTTTGGGTTCCATGGGCCCCAGCCAGGTGCTGCTTTTGCACTGGGGATGAACCTAGGGCCTTAACACTGAACTACAGCCCTAGCCCTTTTTAAATTTTCTATTTCAAGAGAAATCTGGACTTGAATTTACAATCCTCCTGGCTCAGCCTCCAGAGCGCTAGGATTACAGGTGTATGCTACCACACCTGGCTGCCAGGTTCCTTTTTGTTCCACTGCTCTACAGAATCCTTTGGTCAAGTTCAACAGTTATTTTCTGTTATTAAATCCTGTGGTCACTTCTCAGTCCTTTTTTTTTTCCATGAGGTATGTTTTATTTTTATTCGTCACCCAAATAATTTTCTATAATATATCAGGACAAACTGGAGAATTTGGCAGCCCAGTGTGGAGGCCTCCTCAGAGACCCCATGGGCCAGTGGCATCAGCACAGAGTGCTTGGGTTCACAGTGCAACTTGTGGCTCATGTCCTTCTGCAAGTGGCTCTTCCTCCATGTCATGACAGGGAGGTCTCGAAGATGACTGGCGTGAGGAATCCTCTAGGCTCTTAGAAAATCTCACTCTGCTTTTCCTGCTCAGTGGTGTCTTGGACAGCAGCATGTTCTTTTGTATCTGTTTTCTTCAGCTTGGCATTATCAAAGCTGGCAACTCCCTTATGTCCAACTTGTTTGTGATTTTCTTAATCCTAAGTGTCTTGCTCTGAGCCTGAGCTCCTGGTGCTCCTTCTTGTGTTGCTATAAGACTTTTTTTGTTGTTGTTTTTTTGAGACAGAGTCTGGCTATGTAGTCCAAGGTGGCCTTGAACTCACTATGCAGCCCAGGCTGCCTTTGAACTTGAAGTGATCCTCCTGCCTCAGCTTCCAGGTGTTGAGAATACAGGTGTGTGCCACTACACCTGACTCCTTTGTTACTTCTTTTCTTTAAAATTGTGTTATAATTTATACAACATAAGATTCATAATGTAAAAGTGGTTTTTAGTATGTGCACAAGGTTGTGCAACTATCATGCCTACTTAATTCTAGAACAGTTTCATCATTCGTCATACCTGTTAGCAGTCACTCCCTATTCCTCTCTTCCTTCTTCCCTTGGCAGTCACTAATCTACTTTCTGACTGTAGATTTCTTTACTCTTGATTTTTTTTTTTCCAGTACCGGGGATAGAACTCAGGACCTTGAGCTTGCCAGGCAGGCACGGTGCCACTGAGCTAAATCCCTGGCCCTACTCTTGATTTTTTAAATTACTAATTCTTTTGTATCTTCCCAACCGCTCTAGAACTCACTTCATATAACTTTTCCCTATTATGACATCCAATCTTGTAGTTTAAAGTACCACTTGTTACTGGGCATGGTGGTGCATGACTTTAATCCCAGCACTCTGAAAATACCATCTGTTTATGTCTTTCAAATCTTTATTTTCAACTTCTGAGGGGTTTTTTTTGGTGGGGGGAGGTTTGCTATGTAGTTCAGGCTGGCCTTGAACTCACTATATAGCCCAAGCTGGCCTCCAATTTGCAGTGATCCTCCTGCCTCAGCTTTCCAAGTGCTGGAATTACAGCCGCACACACCACACCCAGCCTCCATGTCTAATAGGAATCTTGAAGTTAGTGTATCTCAACCCAAATTCCTGATCTTTGTAAATCTGTTCTTCTCACTGTCTTTTCCATCTCAATAAATAGCCATTCTTCCCTGTCCATCTTTTGCCCAAACCAGAAAGCTTGTAGTCATCCATGACTCCTCTGACTCCCTTATAAAACCATCACCAAACTGTTGATTCTACCATTAAAAAAAAAGTCCAAGTCTGACCAATTCTTTCACCCTGCAAGGCTACCACTGTAGTCCAGGTTATCACAGCTTCCCTCCCTGAGTAACTGTGGTTGCCTCCTAACTGGTCTTCATACTTTCTTTTCTGCTTCTCTTTGATCTATTCTCCACATAGTGGCTGGTGTAAGCCTGTAAAACTATAAGTCAGATCATGTCACAGAATGCTCCAGTGGCTTCCTGCGAACTCAAAGTAAATCCCAAAATCCTTATAGGGCTTATCATGCTCTATAATACCTGGCCCCAATCACCCCTTGCTCACCTGGCCTCACCTACATTGGCTTCTTTTTTGTTTTCATACTAGATACATCCCACTACCACCTCTGCATCTTATTTGCTGTTTACTTTGGTTGGAATGCTCCTCCCCCATTCCAGTGGATTTTTTTTCCCCAGTACTGGGGATTGAACTCAGGACCTTGCACTTGTGAGGTAGGCGTGGTGCCACTGAGCTAAATCCCCAGCCCTCCCCCATTCCAATGGACTAAAGGTATATGTCTCCGCAAAATTCATATTTTAAAACCTAACCTCCGGATGATGTTATTCACCCTTTTGTGTGTGTGTGTGTGGTAACAGAGATCGAACTCAGGACCTTGTGCTACCGAGGCAGGCATGACGCCACTGAGCTAAATCTCCGGCCCTAGGTGATGTTATTAAGAGGTGAAGCCTTTGGGAAATAACTATGTTTTGACAAAGGAGCCCTCATGGTTTGGATTAGTGTCTTGTAATAGAGACCCCAGAGAGCTAGTTCACCTCTTCTACCATGAAAGAACATAGCTAGACAGCACTGTTTTATGAACCAGGAAGAGATTTTTACCAGACACTGAATCTGTCTGCCTTGCAACTTGATCTTTGGTTTCCCAGCCTCCAGATCTGTGAGAAATAGTTCTCTTTTTGCTGTTGCTGTTGTCATTGTTGTTTTGTTTTATGTAATATTGGGGATTGAACCCAGCAGCATTGTACTCCTAAACTACATCCCTAATCTTTTTTTCTTTTTATTTTGAGACAGGGTCTCATTATGTTGCCCAGAATGGCCTTGAACTTGCAATCTCCCTGCCTCAGCCTCCTAAATAGCTGGGATTTTCAGGTGTGCCTGGCAGATTTTGTTGTTTATAAGCCACCCAATATATGGTATTTTGTTACAGGAGCTAAAACAGACTAAGAAACCTATACCTGTCTGTCTACACAGTTTATCCCCTTAACCTCTTCTAGATCTGTGCTTGGCCACTCTATTTAAATTGCAGAGGAAACAAATAACTTAAGAGACCTCTTCTACTTTTCTTACCGTTTATCGAAATGTGTCTTACTGTATTTGACTTATTTATTGCCAGTCTTTTGAAATAGACTATAAGTTCTATCAGAGTGGCAAATGTTGCTGTTTTATTCACTTCTGAACAGTATCCAGTGCAAAGTAAGCCCTCAAACACTTTTGAGTAAAGGAGAGAAAAGACCTTACTGGCTTTGTTCAGCATTTAAAGTAAGTTCTTGATTCACAGTAGGTGTTCAATAAATATTTATGGAATGAATGAATTAATGGAAAAACTTTTCCTAGAAAAATACACATATAAACAAAATATTGCATAAACTTTCATGGTGTTCATGAACTGCTGTAAAATCCATTCATAAACTCAGGATAAGAACATTTGGTTTTGGAAAAAACTATAAACTTTACAGAGAGCTTATAATTCACAATTTCCTTAAGACCTCTATAGAAACTGATGTATCCATTTAGGTCCTGAGGAGATGTTTTTCATGTAAGTCCATAAAACTGTTGTGGTAATAAATATCTCTGTTTAAGGTTGATTACTTACACTGTAAGTAGTTCTCCTGAACCTTTCGGGGTGAGGGTTGGGGATTGAACCCAAGCATGTGAAGCATACACTCTACCACCAAGCTGCATCCAGTCTCTTTGCTGACTTTTTGTAATTTTGTTCATTGACCTCAAACTTGCACTTCTGCCTGACTCCCATAATAGCTGGGATTGCAGACATAACCACCATGCCCAGCTTCCATTTCGTGATTTGAATGCTTCATTCTCACATACCAGGAAGAGACTCACCTCCACTAAAGACATGATAATAGGTGATAGGTTAGGATTTTAAAATGTTAAAAATAAGGGGCCAGGGATTTAGCTCAGTGGTTCCACCACCAGCCTCCCAAGTGCAAGGTCCTGAGTTTGATTCCCGGTACAAAAAAAAAAACCCCAAAACCCAATAAGTTTAATTTCTATCACATTCTTAACAAAATAGGAGATTTTTATTTTGTACATCTTGAACATATTGGGAAAGGGAGAAGACATTCCTAGATGTAAATGGGGCTATCATGCAGGATAGGGTAAAGGGTTGCAGTTGTAGCTCAGTGTCAGAGCGTATGTTTAAAGGCCTAGGTTTATCCCTAGCACCATTAAAAAATAAGGACTGGCCAGGCAGGGTGGCACATGCTTTTAATCCCAGCTACTTGGGCCAAGATAGAATTGCAAGTTCAAGGACACCCTGGGAAAAAAGCAAGAGCTTGTTCCAATATAAAAAATAAAAAGGGCTAAGGATATAACTCAGTGGTAGAGTACCCCTGGGTTTGATTCCTGGTGTCAAAAGATAAAGTATTAGAATACCATTTCCCATTTATACAATCCATTTTGTTTCTTTCTGTCAGACTTGCTAATTTTATTTTCTATTAAGAGTTCTACTTTTCTTCTTAAATTGCATATATATGTTAATTTCAGATAAGTAGTACAACAAAAGCTCTGACTCTTATGTTGTAACAATAGCAGATATCTTGGTCATGAACACCATTTTGACTTACACTAGAAGAATCTCCTGCTTTAGTAATGATTACGTTAGTAAAGACTAATATCCAGTTACTACACAGTCTAGTTCTGAAAAAAGCTAAATTTTATAGCCTCTTATAGTTAGGTTGTGACTATACATTTATGAAGCCTCTGTAGCGTTCATGCCTTCATATTCCCTGCTTCTGTGTGTTGGTTGTCATACTCTGTGCCATATAAAATGGTCTTTAACCCTTAGGTGCTTATTGGTTTGTTTCCAGGTTGTTACTTATTTCCAAAAACAAGTGTAGTTTTGATTTGTGTTTTCCTAATAGCTGAAGATGTTAACATTTTTTTGTGTAGTAATGGACCATGTGTACTACTTTAGAGAAGTGTCTGGTTCATTTGCCCATTTATTAATTGGATTTTTAAAAATTCTTTATATATTCTGGATGTTAATCCTCTGTTGGAATAGTAACTGACAAAGGTTTTCTCCCATTCTGTGGGCTGTCTCCATTGTTTCCTTTTTTTTTTTTTTTTGGCAACTGGGATCAAACTTGGGTCCTTGAGCTTCCATTATTTCCTTTGCTGTACAGAGGGTTTTTTTGTTTTGTTTTGTTTTTGGTACTGGAGATCAGACTCAGGATCTTGCACTTGCCAGGCAGGTGCAGCACCACTGAGCTAAATGCCCAGCCCTATGCAGAGGCTTTTTTTTTTTGGTACTAGGAATCGAACTCAGGACCTTGTGCTTGTGAAGCAGGCGGCAGAACCACTGAGCTAAACCCCCGGGCCCGTATGCAGAGGCTTTTTAATTTGATGTAATCCCATTTGTTGAGTCTTCCCCCCTGCCACCCTGGTGGTTGAACCAAGGCTTCTGCATGAACCCCAGCATATTGCTTCTAAATTTTTATATACAGAGCCCATTTTTATTTTGAGAAAAGGTCTTCTTGGGCTGGGAATTTAGCTCAGTGGCACTGTGCCTGCCTTGCAAACACAAGGTCCTGAATTTGATTCCAGGTACTGAAGGAGAAAAAAAAAAGAGATAGGGTCTCCCTAAATTGCCCACGCTTGTCTCAAACTCATAGTCTTCCTGCCTTACCCTTCCAGAGTGCTAGGATTACAGGCCTTTGCCATCACACCCAGCTGTCATTCTATTTCTGAGATGAGATCTTGCTTATATGTTGCACAGATTGGTCTTAAACTCATGAACTCAAGTGATTTTCCTTCCTCAGCCTCCCAGTATGCTAGGACTATAGATGTATACCACCATGCCCAGCTTTGTATCTCTTTTTATTTTTATGGCAGCAAATATTTAATTTTATTTTTGGGGGGGGTACCGGGGATCAAACTCGGGTCCTTGCACTTGAGCAGCAGGTGGCAAAACCACTGAGCTAAATCCCCAGCCCTAAATGTTTATTTTTTGATGTTTTTGTTTTGTTTTGTTTTTGCTTTTGTTTTTGGTACTGGGGATTGAACTCAGAACCTTGCACTTTCAAGGTAAGCAACGGAATCACTGAGCTAATCCCTGACCCCATTTTTTGTTTTTTACAACAGGGTCTTGCTTTGTAGTACAGACTGGCCTTGAACTCACTATGTAGCCCACACTGGCCTTGAATTCGCAGCAATCCTCCGAGGTTACAAGCCTGTGCCACCATGCCTAGTTTATTTCACTGTTTGGATGTAACTTTTAAACTAGTTTTTCCATTGGTGATCATATAGATTATTTCTAGCATTTAGAACCAGTGCTCTTATGAACATTCTCATATATATGTGAATGATTGACTTCATATTTTTATTTCCTGTAAAGGCCAGTGTTTTTGCTTTTTCAGTACTAAAAGACCAAAACTGCAAGTGGTCTACTGGTGGGCCACATATCCATCCTAGATATGAGCATTTTGAATTTTAATATGTTGCCAAATTAAAGGAATATAATTTTATTTATTTATTTATTTATTTATTAATTTTTGGATACCGGGGATCGAACTCAGGACCTTACGCTTGCGAGGCAGGCATCAGAACCCCTGAGCTAAATCCCTGGCCCGGAATATAATTTTAGAAGATGGATGATTTCTCATTTTGCTCTGTTTTCCTAGTGGATTGTGATTTTTGTTTTTAAGTCTTGAGGGTCAATGTTGTGTATTGCATATTTGCCAATTAGATTTTTTTAATGCTCGTATTAGTGGCTAGTGCTTCAAAATGCAACTGGACATGATTAAAAATAATATAAATTAGTAATCATACTGGGCCAGGGATTTAGCTCAGTGGTTCCACTGCCTGCCTCGCAAGTGGAAGGACCCGGGTTCGATCCCCAGTACCAAAAAAAAAAAGTGATCATACCTACTTTCCCTTTCCCATGAAAAACAGCAGAAGAGTATTATCTATTGAGATTGTATTTGTTTTGAAATGCTAGAGGTTCCTTGATAATGTTTATCTAATAAAGGTTGAAATGTTTAACTTTTAAGCCATCTTGGAAATGAAGTTTTACAGGCAGGTGAGTGAAAACATTAGCCAGAAATAAAGATTTGGGGTTTCCTCCTTTCTAAATCGAAAGAAATTATGATGCTTGCCTCCTTCTCCTGTCCTGGAAAGAAAGAAAGTTGAAATTAAAAGTCCTGTGAGAGGTTGTGAAATTCTTATGCTGTATATTTTCTTTCAGATTCCTTTGTTTCTTCCTCTTCCTCTCAGCCTGTATCTCTATTTTCGACCTCAAAAGGCAAGTTTGTAACTTTTTTTATGTATTAATAAAAGAAAAATGTTGAGAAAGAGGCTGTAACTGGGGATATGAGGCACAATTCTTCCATAGTATACGCCCTTACATCCCTTAAAATAAAAACTAATTACAAGCCAGTTCTTTCTGTTCAGCAGCTGTCAGTGTGTTCTTATAAAGGTTAATAAAATAGAATGAAAAAAAAAATAGAATGAGGCTGGGCAGAACATTTAACAAATCATAAGGATTAAATGTAGTTTTGGACATTTCTTCAAAATTAAAAAATGTGCCTGCAGAATTTGGAGCTTATAGAATTGTGGCTCAGAAAACACCCCAACCCCAGAATGCATTTAATTTCTGTGCACTTACATAACTGGTTTAGAGAGGTAATGGCTTTGGAAAAACTATAAAAGTGTGCTTCCATTGACCTACAAAAATAGCTTCCCAGCTAGAGCACGTATTGTAATGTCAGATTTGTCCCAAAAGCCAAAGTACTTCCAAATTGTCTAAAACATTGAATAGATAAAATCGACTTTTGGCGATTAAGATTTCTTGTCCTGGAGATGAAGCTGTGGCTTTTTTCTTTTCCTTTTTTTTTTTTTTGGTCAACCAATGAGGAAGAACTCAGGGTAGTCACTGCCAAGAATACGTGAGAGAGAGAGAGAGTACAGTATGCTTCATTTGTTTATGCTAATAATAAAGTACTACTCCATTTCTGTTCTTGTGCTAGATCCTACATATAGATCTTTTTTTTTTTTTTTGGTACTGAGAATCGAACTCGGGACCTTGCACTCGTGAGGCAGGCGGCGGCACCACTGAGCTAAATCCCCAGCCCTAGGTCTTTTTTTTTTTTTTTGGTACCAGGAATCAAACTCAGGACCTTGTGCTTGCCAGGCAGGCATGGCACCACTGAGCTAAATTTTAATAGCTACATTCTCTAGCTGTAAAGTTTGGATGCTGGTTTGTTAGAAACACTTTGACTTTATAAGAATAAAATGGGTATTAAAATAAATTTTAATGGGGTAAATAGTGAAATGTTTGTCTGGTATAATCTGCTTCTTAGGAAACATGATAGACAATTTGTTAATTTTAATTCAGACTGATAACTTTTAGAGCCTCTACGTTTCACAGTGTCCCTAGTTGTGTGCATTTGGATAACTCATGGATCAAATCATGACTTTTGAAATTAACCTATATACATTTAAAAAACAGAAATTTTGTGAACTGTTAAAAACTCAAATAAAAAGAGTTCCATTGTTGTTGACACTTGGAACTTATATTTTAAGGGTTTTTTTCTTCCCCTCATGAGAAATTTAGTACTTTGGGCAAATTTATTCTACTCTGGAAGAAAAAAATCCCGGCACTTGGGAGGCAGAGGCAGGAAGATCACCATAAGTTTGAGGCCATCCTAGGCTACATAGTGAGTTCAAGGCTAGTCTGAACTACATGGTGAGACCCTGTCTCAAAAAATGCCCCCCCCCATCATAGTATAAGTAGAACAAATAACTGTATTTTATTGTAATTAGATCTTTAAAAATACATCAAAACACTCTATTTTTCCATACAGAAAGGGAAAAGTTGATGTCCTAAATAGTGAGCAATATAACCCATAGACAATAAACTTAATGTATAAAATGCTGAAAAGATAACTGTCATGGCTTTAAAAATTATTTTAATCCTTGTTAGCAAAAATTACACATACAGGGATCAAAAACTAATGTTTAAGTAGCTTTCAGTTTCACAGTTTGTGTTAGCATTTGTAAAAGATAATGTATTTATCATTCTTTTTGCTTACAAAAATTATTTTGAAGCCAGGCATGGTGGTGCACACCTATAATCCCAGCACTTGGGAGGCTGAGGCAAGAGGATCGCTACGTAGTGAGTTCAAGCCTAGCCTGAACTACACAATGAGACCCAGTCTCAAAAAAAATCAAGAAAAAAATTATTTTGACTAGTGGAGATTCAGGACATTGTTATTTTAAAGAGCCAGTTGAAAATGCTATTTCAAGTTGGGCATGGTGGCACACACCTGAAATCCCAAGTCCTTGCAAGGCTGAGATAGGAAGGATCGCTACAAGTTTGAGGCCAGCCTAGGCTACCTAGTAAGACGCTGTCTCAAAAAAAAGAAATGTATGCATGTATGTATGTACATCTCAGCTGGGCAAGGCGGCACGTACTTATAATCCCAGCACTTTGGGAGGCTGAGGCAAGAGGATCACAATTGGAGCCTAGCCTGGGCAATTTAGTGACTTAAGCCCTGCCTCAAAATTTTAAAAAGCATCGGGGCTATAGCTCCATGTGAAGGCCCTGGATTCAATGCCCAGTACTTGCCTTCCCCACCCCTCAAAAAAACCTGTATCTTTCGAAATAGCCCAGTTTTTAACCTCTATTAGTTTCATTTTCTCCTGCAAATAAACACATGATAGAAAATTAGCCCAACTGGGCTCTACTTCATTATCAGAATGGAGGTCAGCCTGTTGTTTGAGGGAACGAGGGAACAACTTGACTGATGATTAGGAATGATGTAGAGTAACAGAGACTAGTAACTTCTATAGTAGCTTAATAAAAATAAGGGGTTGGGCCAGGGATGCAGCTCAGTGACACTGCACCTGCCTGCCAAGTACAAGGTCCTGAGTTTGATCCCTGGCACCAGAAAAAAAAAATTAAAATAAGGGGCTGGATATGGCAGTGCATGCCTGTAATCCCAGCATTTGGGAAACTGAAGCAGGAGCATCGAAGCAAGTACAAGGCCAACTTGGACTACGTAGTGAATTCAAGGCCAACCTGAATTACAGAGTGAAACCCTGTCTCAAAAAACCAAAAAAGGGGCTGGGGATCTAGCTCAGTGGTTCCACCGCCTGCCTCAAAAGCACAAGGTCCTGAGTTTGATCCTGGTACAAAAAAACCCCCCAAAATAAAAAAGAATAAGGGAAGAGGAAGTTGTTGGTGTACTTGGTTAGCTGTATGAAAACCCCAAGGAGAATGAGATTCTGGGACCAGTCCAGTCCCTCACAGTCCTTTCAGACTGGCTGTACCATCAGCACGAACCTTGAGTGCATAACTGGCACCAATCCAACTCATCTCCCATGTCCCTCACAGCAGATTACTTTTTTTGTTGTGGTACTAGGAACTAAACCCAGGGCTTTCACACTGAGCTACATCTCGGTACCCCTTCACCTTTTATGAGACAAGGTCTCACTCAGTTGCTAAATTGCCCAGCGGGACTTGAAGTCCTCCTGCCTCAGGCTCCCAGTATAGTGTGATTACACACATAATACCACAACACCTGGCTATGACTTTTATTTTTATTTATTTATTTTTTGGTACTGGGGATTGAACTCGGAACCTTGTGCTTACAGGGTAAACGGCGGAACCACTGAGCTCAATCCCTGGCCCTATGACTTTTATTTTTAATCCTAAAATATGTATTTATCATTACTGAGTTTCAGGGAGATGCATGTACAAAAAGTCATTCATTTGGACTGGGTAAAAGGGAGTCAAAATTTTCAAAAGTAAATTATGTGAAATTTATTAAATTGTACTACTGTGCTGCATAAAGCTACAATAAATTAGGAAGTTAAGCTTTTTGACATGAATATAATGATTAGAATGTCAGTGGAATAATCAGTTCCTTCTTTGAAAAGTTGTACTCCCAAGTAAGTCCTTGAGTCTTTTGCTTATGAATTCTCGTTACCATCAAGCAGAGTTTAATTTCAGCCTAGTCCCTGAGAAAGCTTCAAAATCAAGGAATAAATTTTAACGATGTTTTACTGTACTCTATTAAAAATATTGGCAGACATGTTGTATATGGCTAATTTTTATTGAGCTTTTACTATGCTTAGTACTTATAAATCATCTCACTTAATCCTCACAGCCAGTTCTATAGAGGAAAGGTACTAGTTCTTTTACCAGTTCAGGAAACTATAATTTAAAATGATGATTTTCTCAAGGTCACATCAAGTGACACAAAGAATTTCAATAAAACTAACTATTTTAGGTTTTAGAGATTTTTTTGTGGTTTTTGTTTGGTTTTTTTGGGTCAGGGGCACACTATGTAGTTCAGGCTGGTCTTGAACTCACTATGTATCCCAGGCTAGCAGCTTCCCAAGTGCTGGGATTATACCACGAATGTTGAGATTACTGGCATGTGCTACCATGCCTAGCTAGACTTTTTAAGAGATGCCATTTTGCAGTTGATATTAAAAGCATAGAGAAAAAGAGTCAGAAAATACTATTGACTATTAGTGATGTAATTTATTCTCATCTGGGGAATGTGCTCCCTCCAGTATACACAAAATCAAACTGAATTTTGGTTTCAGCTTTTGAAACCTTTGAAAAAAGTGGAGACAGAAAAGTGCTTTGATTTTCTTGAGAAAATGTTTTCAGAAAAGCAGGTGAAAATCAGGTTGGAAAGAGTATGCATCCACCCCTCAGAATTGGAAGCACATTTGTATTAATGAATGTATGCATTCAATTTGACTAATGCAGTAGGCATCTGGATTGGGAAGTTACAACACTGAACTTTGGGACAAGCATTGAGGGAAAAAAGTTTGCCAGTTACAGCCTTTTTTAAAAAAACGAGCAAAACATTTTTCTTTATACAAAAGGGACTTTTTGTGTAGGACCTAGCTTGGCTGCAAAGTGTCTTGCTGGCTAACTTCCTATTTTGATGCTGTGGCTGAAAGTTGCTGATACTGTTTTGCACGGTAATTTGTCTTGTTTTGTGAACATGAAAAAATTCAAGTGTAGGAAAACCTATACCTAAGTATTTCATTCCCTGCTCCTAAGAATATACATAGTATTTATATGAAAAAAATAGTGGCTACTATGGGCTGGCACCTTTTTTTTTTTACAGATGTATGTAGTTTTTCCATGTTACAGGTATGCTTTATTTAAAAGTAATGATTTCATAGTGAAGAGAGAAATTAACCAAGTGGTAACTGTAACAAATCTAAATAACTCACTTTTTAGTGTAGTCCAAGCTGTCCTTGAACTCGGATCCTCCTGCCTCAGTTGAGTGTTGAGATTATAGCCATGTGCCATGCCCCACACCCCCATACTAGGTTTTATTGCTTATTTCTTTCTTTCCTTTTTTTTTTTTTTCGTGGTACCAGCGATTGAACTCAGGACTTTGCGCTTGCAAGGCAGGCACGGTGCCACTGAGCTAAATCCCCGGCCCCATTATTGCTTATTTCTAGATCATGTTTTCAGTAATTGTTAGAAACATATAGAGAAGCACTAGATCTTTTTCTGAGTTTAAGAAAGGAGAAACAAGGTGAAGTGATTTTGAAGGATAAAGTAAAAGTTTATGAAGGATTTTTCAATTCACACATATATATATATATATATATGTATGTATACACAGAATTCACTTCATTGTTTTTTTCACATCATTTTTAATTCCCCATCTTGTTCTGTAAGGTAAAATACCCTAGGCACACAAGAGAGAAAGGTCTTCCTCAATTCCCATACCAGATTCTCTAGTGAATGGAGCTTTTGCCTTAGTCCAGTCAAAATTTAGTTACTGTATCTTGTTTTTATTTTTGCAGTCCTGGGGATTAAACCCAAAGACTGTACTAAACTACATCCCAGCCCATTTTTTATTTTGAGATAGGGTCTTACTAAGTTACATAGGCTAGGTTCAAATTTATGATCCTCTTGCCTTAGGCTCTGGAATTACAGGTGTGTGCCACCTGCTGTGTGTGTGAGTGGTATTAGGATTTGAACTCAGGACATCTTGCATGCTAGGCAATCACTACCACTGAGCTGCATCCACAGCCCATTTATGTATTTTGAAATTAGTTTTATTAAAAAAATAACTTTTACAAGTAGTTTGTTGTTTTTGTGGAGCTGGGAATGGAAATGAGAACCTTTCTTATGCTAGGTTAAATACTCTGCTACTGAGTACTATACATCCTCAGCTCTGTAGAAGTACTGTACTCAAAGCAGGCACTGAAGCACTGCCCTGCTTCCTCTTACTCTAAGTTGTGCTCTCTGTTGACAGTCTGTGGTGAAGAGAGGCAGCCTTTGGCTGGGGATGTAGCTTAGTGGTAGAGCACTTGCCTAGTATGTGCAAGTCCCTAGGTTCAATCCCCAGCACCACACACACACACACACAGAAGGCAGTCTTGGGTCAGAGATTTAGCTCAGTGGTCTCTCTCTCACACACACACACACACACACACACACGCACAGAAGGCTTGGGTCAGAGATTTAGCTCAGTGGTCACACACACACACACACACACACACACACACACATAAAAGGCAGTCTTGGGCCAGAGATTTAGCTCAGTGGTTCCACCGCCTGCTTCTCAAGTGCAGGGTCCCAAGTTTGTTCCTGGTACCAAAAAAAAGGCAGTCTTATTCTCTGGGGTTTTATAGGACTAGAGTTCTGAAATACAGCTCTCTTTTTCTACCGTGCTAAAACTAGTTAAATTTAGGAAAGTAGTGGCCTGGAAAACTGTGATACAGATTTCCTGACCTCTCTCCTTAGAGATTATGAGTTAGTTAAGTCAGAGAGATAGAGCCCATAAAATACTAGTCATTGCCCTAAAAGTTGAAAGAGATTGTAAAAGATTGTACCAGTTTATTGTGTAGCTAGTTGTATGCTGAACTAAAATACACTTTGACCTTACTGGTTGTTTTTTTTTTTTTTGGTACTGGGGATTGAATTCAGTACCTTGCACTTGTGAAGCAGGCGCCAGAACCACTGAGCTAAATCCCCAGCCCAACCTTACTGTTTTTGAAGATCATTTGCTGAAACATTTTGTTCAAGATAAGTTTTTTTTTTTTTTCAACATTTGCTTAGAATTTCTTATATGTTGAGTTATATTAAATGTTTATCTATATAATACCTAACAGAACTTGGGATACCATAGACATTTGGCTTATACTGATTCAGTTTTATTACTCAAAAATTTTTAATTGATAAAAAAACTCTTTAAATTTCTTTCCTTTATTTGTGAATGGTGGGAAAAAAGTATCCTAAATGCTGCTTGGTTTTCTATATAATGTACCAGATGAGGGTGGTTATGATTTAATAGTATGCACCCCCCCTCAAGAAAAAAATATAATCCAAAGTGATTTTTTTGAGAATATGGTGTTTAGGGACATTTATCGGGGATTTCCTATGTTCTAGCCATGTAGTAATTCATTTAATCCTCACAACAACTCAAAAGTCAGCTGCTTTAATATCTCCATTTTTTTAGATGAGCGGCTTGCCCAGTGCTACACAATTATTAAGTGTAATGAAAGGTCTTTGATTCTTTCAGCAGGATTTTTTACTTGGGAACAGTATAGAAATTTAAAATATGACTGAAAATTATTAGATGTGTAATCTTTTATTTTGTTGATAGAATAATACCATATTTTTATGTGCTTAGAAGTTTTAAAAATGAGTAAGGGCCAGGCATGGTGGCACACACTTGGAATTTCACTCTGAGAGGCTGAGGCAGCAGGATCATAAGTTCAAGCCCAACCTGGGCAGTTTAGCAATTTAGGGAGACACTGTCCCAAAATAAAGGAGCTGAGGATGCAGCTCACTGAGAAGGCCCTGGGTTCAAACCCCAGTGCTGCCACTACCACCACCACCAGAAAAAAAAAAAGAATATAGGCATTAAATCTCACTGCCTTAAATAACTAATTTAGAAAATGTTCATAATGAGATTTTTGGGGGTTTTGGGGGGGGGTTTTGGTACCAGGGATCGAACTTGGGACCTTGTGCTTGTGAGGCAAACACTGGAGCCACTGAGCTAAATCCCTGGGCCCCATAATGAGATTTTTTTATGGGGATTTTTTTTTTTTTTTTGGTTCCCAAGGGTAGAACTCGGGTCCTTGCGTTTGTGAGGCAGGAGGCAGAACCAGAGGTAAATCCCTGGCCCCCATGGGGATTTGTCTTGAGTGTATGTGAAACAATGGATTTAAAAAAAAATATTCATTAGTACATGTTTGCAGTACATAATGATTACGTACATCCTGAGGAGTTGCTACATGTACATAACATTTTAAATGGTGGATATTTTGAAAAAAGAAAGCTAGTATACATATTCTGAAATGTAAAGTAATCCAAAATTACTCTACTTGGCAGTTGTATGGTGTGTAGTATTTTAAAACTTAACACCCTCAGATTCCCTGGAGGTTTTTGCTGTTTTACCATGTGCTGACGTAGACAATACCAGTGACCATTAAGTGCCATACTAATGGAAGAGTTCACTTATAAGAGCTGTTCTAAAAGGCTTATTAGATTTCACTCTTTGCTCTATTTAATGTTTTCATACCTTTATAAATTTTATTTCCAGCCCATTTTTTTTCCATTGTCTTTCTTTTTGGGGGGGGGGGGGACAAGGGATGGAACTTGGGACCTTTCAGTTGTGAGGTAGGCAGCACCACTGAGCTAAATCCCAGCCCTCCATTGTCTTGATACAAATCAGCTCTATCCAAGTTTGTTAGGGTTTCAGCTAGCCAAAGGAATTTCTTTTCATTTTGCTGAAATTCTAAGCAAGATCATTAAAAGGAAAGCACAGATGAAGATGTTACCTTCTTTGGCTGCACGTGGGAAAGTCTTTTTGACAATAATGAGAGCCATCATCTGCATCTTACAGCCAATAAATGCAGCATCCAGCTCTGTTTACCCTCCAAGATTGCCCTCAGAAAAGAGTATCCACCCCACATAGTAAGTTAGGAAATCATTGGCAGCAGGCTTAAAATTATTTTTGTGTATATACTAGTTACATCATCTTAAAGAATCTTTAACAAAGTGTTTGAAGTCTGTCAGGAAGTCATGGCACTCAGTACAGGACCTGTTGTTATTCTGAAATCAGGAATAATTTTACTTGAGATTGTTCTACACCTAATTCAAAAGTTTTAGAGTTCTAGGAGTTCAAGGAAGATAGGAGAGAACCAAGGCTTGTTAAACAAGTTTGTGTCCTGACAAAGTATACAACATTTTTACCAAGCTTTTTTATTTTTCTAGTAGTGTGTACATTCTTTGATTAGCACTGAATTTGCTTTGCTTTCTTTTTCTTTTTTTGTACTGGGGAATGGACTCAAGGCCTCACCCATGTTAGGCAAGTGCTCTACCACTGAGCTACATTCACAGCCCATTTGTTTGTTTATTTGTATTTTGCTAAATTGCCCAAGCTGCCTTTTGAATTTAGGATCCTCTTTCCTCAGCTTCCTGAGTAGCTAGGATTACAGGTGTGTGCCACCCTGCTCAGCTAGTTAGCTTTCTTTTTCATTACATGGAGCCACACCATTATTATCATTTTGCTTATTAATTTTGCTTATTTCGCTCTCCCCTTCCTCTCTACTGTACTGCAAGCTCCATAAGGGCGGCAAAGTTTTTTTTTCTGTTGTATTCACTGCTTTAACTTCAGTAAATATTTTTTGAATTATAACTGATTTACTTTGCCAACCTTAACCTGTGAGATGACAGGTCTGAATCATCTGAAATTTCCATCTTTTTGAAGGGAGGGTTTCCCAGACAGTTTTACTCTAATCTAGATTTAGTCCATTGAATGTTTTTTGGTAGATAATAATGATAACCCAGATTTTGGTATAGTTCTGATATAAACGTAGCCTATAATACTTAAAACTTTGGGTTCTTGAAAAAAAAACAGGAAAAAATTTTTTCAGTTTATAGATGAAAAGAATCACAAAGTATTCTGCATTAAATCTCTTTTTTTATTTTTTTTTTAATTTTTGGAATTTGAATATTCAGCACAATACTAGTATAAAATAAAATGATTTCTATGTTTAAAAAAAAAACAAACTTTGGGTTCTTTAACCTTTTAACCCAAGTGCCTGGTTTTGTTTGTTTGTTTATTTATTTATTTATTTTGGTACTGGGGATCGAACTCAGGTCCTTGCGCTTGCACAGCAGGCTGCAAAACCACTGAGCTAAATCCCCAGCAATGCCTGGTTTTATTTATGTTACACCCATGCTGCATATCTCACATATTTAATGACGGATACAAACCAAGTTTTACGTTAGAATTAAATATGAGTTAAAGCTTACTTCATACATTTTCTGTTCCAGAAATACAGCCAAACTTTAATTTTTTTTTTTCATTTGCAAAGACTTTTGGGGGGGTACTGGGGATCGAACTCAGAACCCTTGCCAGGCAGGCACTGCACTGCTGCGCTACATCCCTGGCCTTCCAAAGACTTTTTTCCCAGTACTCATAACAGTTTTACTATTCTAAAGTTCAGGAATTATTACATCACATTTTGATGATGTGTCAAAATTAGGGAACCTCACGTGGCACTGGAAATATTTTTTTAGTAGTGGAATTTTATTTATTATAGTAAAATCTTAATTCTTATTTCATCTTTAATAAAATAAGTTTGAATGGCATAAGTGTGCTTTTACAGTGGACCCTTGACTTAGGAACTCAATTTGTTCCCAAGGGCTGGTTGTAACTCAAGTTGGTCGATTGAAGGCTCAGGCCTTCAAAGTCTTCCAAGTCTCTTTCCTGTATACAGACAGATCTCAGTGTCCTTAGAGAGACAGTGGCCCAGGATTTCTCAGGTAACTGCACACAGGAAGGGATGTTGTAATGTTCCTTCCAGAACTCTTTAAGGGTTAAAATCTGGAAGCACAAGCAGCCAGCATTTGGGTTGTAACAGAAGCTGGTTTGTATGTCAGGCTAGTCCACTTGAGGGTCCACTGTATTTAATATTATTTAGGTTCTCACACAAAAAAGAGAACATAAAGTTAATCCCAAAAGAATTTCTCATTCACATCTCCCTAATTACTTATTCATGCTCAAAGAGATTGCTATCCTGAACCTACTTAGGTCTGACTCACCTGACAAAGGTGAATCCCCATGGTTCATTTATTTAGAACTATGTATTTAAGACCTTTGTTCCTCCAGAGAGAAAAATGTCTTCAGATGGTTGTTTTGATCTTTTTCTCTAATAAAATCTTATTAGTATGGAAAGATGGAAAATAATGTAGTAAATTAATGATTACAGTGGTAATAACTAAGACTTAATGTATTATGTCTGTTTTAAAAGGAATTCTGAAGTTAACTCTGTCTTAACCAAAGAAACTAATTTTACCATTAATTTTTATTCACATGGCAAGTTTGGTACAAGAGAAATGGGAGCACACCAACCTTTTTGGTGCCTTTTAGTTTAGATTGAAGCTATTTAAACAAATGATGGATCTCTCTTGTGGATAGAATAGAAAAATTCTGGTCTCATTTTCAGGCTTAGGAAAGGTCTCCTCTATCTCCTGAAGCGCAAAAGGAATTCTAGCCACTTTTTTTCTTCTCAGATTGTGAGACCGTAACAGTGGATTTATAGGAGACTGTATGTTCTGGTTTGTTTTCTAGCTTGAAGATGAAAGTATATCAGTGCTTCATAATACCACCAAGTTGTTTCGTATGAACTGTTTGGTTTTTTTGTCCCGTCCCGTACCCTCAGGAATTGAACTCAGGACTTTGTGCTTGGGAGGTACTGTCCCCAGCCCTTGAATTGTTTTTTCTGTTGACTAGCTCTACCCAAAAAAAGAAAAACACTTCCTGATATTTCCCAATATTATCACTCTTTTTTTGAAGTGGAAAAAGAGGTAGACTGATTAAAAAATACTCGTCATGAAAACTGTTTTTGTAATTTGTAGCATGATATGGCTTTTCTGTTTCACTGTTAGTGGTTTTTATGCATGTCTTTTGGCATAATTGTTGGTCATTGTTTTCTTACCTATTTGTGTGTATATGTATATATATGTGTGTGCATATATACATATATGTATATATTGTGTGTGTGATTTAAAAATAAAAAAAGCATGCAGCTTGGCCTGACTAACTAATGCATAATTGTACCTGGTAAACACTTTTTTTTCTTTCACATTCTGACCATAGAGGAATTGAGCTCTCTTTGCTCTGATGAGCCACCTTCAGAAATTATGACTTCCTCCTTTCTTTCATCTTCTGAAATACATAACCCTGACCTTACAACACTCCATGGAAAAAAAACCGAAATGTTAGGCAGCCAGCCTGTTATAGCCAAAGAAGGAAAAGCCCACTTGGTTCTTCTAGATTTGAAAAAGATGGAAAAGCCTCAGGGAACCAGTAAGAACAGAGCAGACTCTCCAGTTTCTCTTGCACCAGGAGTTCCTTATAACCACTCCTCCATTCCAGCCAGTTTCCCAGAGCATCCTGCTTTTCTCTCAAAGGAAGCTGGTCAAGTAGAAGATCAAGTAAATAAAGATCAAGAATCCATGAACCCAAGTGAGGTACCAAGTAGGGATCAAACTGCATTGGATATTGATGACAGGTTCACTTTGCTAACAGCCCAGGAAACGCCCACTGAGCATTCTAAGGCAGAAGGCATTTGTACATATTCCTTGTCCCCATCTGAAGTTTCAAGTGGTGGTATTATAGAGAAAGATTCCCCTGAATCACCATTCGAAGTAATTATTGACAAAGCTGGGTTTGACAGAGAATTTAACGATTCATATAAGAAGAGCACAAATGATTTGGCTAGCTGGGCAGTCCACAATGATAGAGAATCACCTACAGACATGTTGGAGACTAATGACAAATTGTTTCCACTGAGAAGTAAAGAGGCAGGGCGTTACCCAACCTCTGCATTGCTCACTAGACAGTTTTCACACACAACTGCAGCACTGGAAAAGGTCTCTAGATGTGTGAGTGATATGCATAACTTTACTAATGAAATACTGACATGGAATTTGGTTTCCCAAGTGAAACAGCAGACTGACAAATCTGATTATACCACAAAAAGTACAGGACTTAACGGAAATGACTGTGTTTCAGAAATTCCAGTTGTAAATCTTAAAACAAACACTCATCAGAAAATTCCTGTATGCTCTATTAATGGGACCACTGCCATAACCAAATCCACAGGTGACTGGGCAAAATGTTCTCTCCCACAAGAAAACACTGTCACTGGAAAACCGATAAGAGACTGTCTCAGTCCCACAGAAGGAGTCAGTGTCAAAGGTGTACAAGGCAATGCACAAAAACAAGATGATGTGCTTTCAGAGTTGCCTGGATCTCCACACAAAGTGGTTACAGTGAAAATGATTTTATCTGATGACCACCTGAAGGATGAAATAAGCTGGCAGAGCTCAGTGCTAGGAGAAACCACTGAGGCGGATAGTTCCGGTGAGTCTGATGACACAGTTATAGAGGACATCCCAGAAGATAGATCATTTGAAAATAACAAAATTCTGGCCAAAAAACCTGTTTCCACTCCAGATGTTGTTGTGAAAACAGATGAAAGGGACATCAAAAAGATTCCCAGTTGTAAGATGACAGAAAATAAAAACTCTGAAGAGCCAGTCTGTGACTCTGAACTACATCAAGTTCTGCCTGATATTCTTGGAAGAAGTCTCGTTGGTGAGGCAGTGTCTTCACAGGTACCATATACAAGTGTCATATCAAAAGACAGGAAGCAGTCAGATACTGTGAGTGAAGTTGCTCCTAGAAAGCTTATTACAACTAACAACCCAAAACTTCCTTCAGCAGCACCTCCAAATGCTCTTAATGAGACAAAATTCTCACTAAATGTGATGACTTCTGCCAATTTGGAGTCATTACATGGAAAACATGTTAAAGATGTAGATGATTTCTCCCCAGAGGATTTGATAGCAACTATTACAGAAACCAGAGAGAAAGGAATAGTAGATAAAGAGGAAGGAGATAGCTCTGAAGCAATATCAGAAAAGATGACAGACTTTAAAAAAACTCTTTCTATAGAAGTCATGTATGAAAATGAGTCAGATGGTTCTCAAATTAAAGACATTAAAGGAAAATACATTGAACAAAACAAAGAAACAAATGGAAGTGAGTTTCTGGGCTTTTTCCGTACCCAGGTTCCAGTGGCATCTCTTGACCTAGAACAAGAGCAGCTCACAATCAGAGCCCTTAAAGAACTAGGAGAAAGACAGGCTGAGAAGTCAGCTCCTGCTCAGGAAGAAGAATCTCCTTCTGAAGAAAGACTTAAGCAAACATTTGCTCCAGAATCCTGGCCACAGAGATCATATGATGTTCTAGAACATACAGATATTGCGATTGGATCTGATCTTGGGATTTCCAAAAAGCCCACTGTTTTCAAAGAAACTAGGGTAGATGTTACTTCCAGCCTTAGCAAGACTGAACTGGTAAACAAACATGTTCTAGCGAGACTTCTGACACACTTCTCAGGTAACCATTTACGTTAGAAATACTGCATGTGCTTGATTCTGCTGTGATTACTTATCAGATTGCCATTTTTCTTAGTCTCTGGCTTGTTTATGAAATAGAACTAGACTATAAACATATTGTGGGGAAAGACAAATTCTTTTTTTCAATGATTACTTAGTTGATTTGCTTTCCTTATTCCAGTATTTCCTAAACCAGTAGACCACTTTATAAAATTAATCTGTCCCTAAAAGATTATTATAGCTGGGTGTGGTGGCACATGCCTGAATCCCAGCACTCGGGAGGCTGAGGCAGGAGGATCATTGTGAGTTTGAGACCATTCTAGGCTACATAGTGAATTCAAGGCCAGCCCAGACTACATAGTGAGACCTTGTCTCAAAAAAGAAAAAAAAAAGTTATTCTAATGTTTCAGTTATATTTCAAGGTCCTTCTTTCCTTACAGGTTGGCTTGAGGGTGATGCTACTTTTAAGAATACCAGTATGTTCTTACTTATTTATAAAACTTATTTTTAAATACCCATGATACATTACACTGGTAAGCACTTGGGTTTTTTAATGGAACTTTATGAAATTTACTTAGCAATCAAAGATAAAGGTATTCCTGTTGGGAAAGACAGTAAATGAAACTTTTAATTAATTTGATCATTTACCTCAGAGATTTTGAAATGCTCTGAAAGTAGGTAACCGGTTTTATAGTACTATTTTGGAGTAGTTCTTGAGAGAAACTCATTCATTCTTTTGCTTTGGACCTTATTTAATATTCTTTAGGCCACAATCATGGCTTCCCTCAGCCATATTGGGTGAAGAATTGTCTTGGGCTGCATATAAAATATATGATATACTTAATAGATATATACTTAATATATTCCTTTATTTTCAAATATGCTTTACTATTACTTTTTTTTGTACTATAACATTTTTTAAAGGGAAGGAAAAAAGGTGGGCCACAGGAATAGAAGCTCTTCTCTTGTCTCTTGTTTATTTGAAATGATCACTTTCCTAGGAGTTGGCTCTTAGATTACTTCAAATGCTATCTGCTCTGAGGTCTTACTTAGAAAGTACAAGGGGAAAAAAAAGGGATATTTAAAGCCTTCCTCCAATATAACATATCTAAGTTCTAAACTTATTCGGTGTTAGATGCTATGTAGTGATATGTGGTTTTCAGACTTCGATAGTAGATCCTTTTTTCAAATACCATTATACTTAACCTTATAATTACATTGTGAGGATTAAAATGTATTCTGTAGTCCCTAGTAAATATTCTCTCAGATTTAGCAGGGCCTGGCACATCATAGCCACTGGCTAATTATTTCTTGTATTACCAGTACATCAAGGTTTTTGATAAACCTCAAAATTTAAATAATTAAGGATTAAGTTATCTCATAATTAAAGATCACTGGATTTGAATTGAGGAATGCTAGTTCTAAAATTGTTGAGTTTGGATTAAAGAGTACCAGATTTTAATTCTTGCTTCACTATTTGTGTTTTTTGTTTTTGCAGTACTAGGGATTGAACCCAGAGCCTTCATGCTGAGATAACATCTTCGGCCCTTTTTATTTTTTATTTTGAGATAGGGTCTCACTAAGTCATTAAGTTGTGCAGGCTGGGCTGGAAGTTGCAGTCCTCCTGCCCCAGCCTCCCAGAGGGCTGGGATTATAGACATGTGATGCCACACATAACCTTTACTGTGCTTGGAAGTATGACTTTCAGTAACTAACTTAAAACATTTGGGGTCTCAGTTTCTTTATCTGTAAAATGAGAATGTTGAAATAGGTGGTCATCAACTATTCTAATATGATTCTCTGGCTTTGGTACCTTCCACATTTCTTCATGAGTTGTAATTCTTTCAGGTACTTTTGAGTAAAGATGCATAAAAGAATTAAGCTACAAAACCTCCCTTGTTCCTGATTCTGGCACTTTCCTGCATTAGTGTGACTTTAGATAACTAGCCTAACTGGTTCAGCATCTTCCTTTGTTAATAGAGTTGATAATAATTGTTTTGCCATGCTTTATAATAGTATTGTTGGAAGTAAAAAAGTGGGTAATTCCTAATTCTTGGTAGTGCCCAACTAAGTTAATGTAGTATAAAAGATGAAAGGGGCAGTGGAATTGGGACATTTGTCAACGACCAAGTTCTATGATCAGTAGATATTTTTAGGTTAACTAAAAAAGACTGATATAATCAGAGGCTGGAATGTTTTATAATTGAAAACGTTTTAGAATCATATTTTATGCAGAAATGTTTTAAAATGTAAATCATTTCAGTTAAATGCATGAACCTCTAGTGGGTTTTGTTTTTATTTGTTGTGGTGCTGGGTATTGAACCCAGGTCCTTGTGTATGCTGGGCAAGTATCCTACCACTGAGGTACATCCCCAGCCCATTTTATTTTATTTTAAAACAGAGGCACACTACATTGCCCTAGCTAACCTTGAATTTACAAGCCTCAGCTTCCCAAGTATCTGGGATTATAGGCATGCAGCATCATGCCTGGCTTCCTAATTTTAAATAAATATATCTGAATAATAGTCTTCTTTAAAATAAAGATAGTTCTGTAATTATGTTTTACCTAAAGTTGCTGGGCTGGACAGGAATGGGTCATCTTAATAATAGAAATAATGAAAAATATTAATGGTATTTTTCCTTTGCAGTTTCATATTATGTACCAGTTTGTGATGAAGACTTTTTTTTTCTCTTTTCTTTTCTTTTGGTACTGGGAATTGAACTCAGGACCTTGCGCTTTCGAGGCAGGCACAGTGCCACTGAACTAAATCCCCAGCCTCTAATGAAGACTTGATATTATAGGTTGTTGCTCTGTAATTCTGGCATGATATTCTGCAATAGTTTGGGATGGGGGAAAGGAGGGACTAGATCTTCACACAACACTTAAAAGTGATAAAGATAAGTGGTTTTGTTTTTTTGTTTTGTTTGGGGTGGTGTTGGTGGTATCCAGATTGGCAAAAATGCAAGGAAATAGGCAGGCATATAGGTTGGTGATTGGTTTGTTAATATGTTGTTATTATTGTTATCCTCAGTTGCTTTTTGCTTTTGTCTTGGTTGTGCAGTGCTGGGGATGGAACTCAGGGCCTTGCTAAGCCAGTGCTGTATTACTAAGCTACAGCCTAAGGCAATTTGTGTTATTTTCGTTTTAATGTTTAAAGTGGGAAAACAGGTGAGTTACAAAACAAAATATATAGAATAATTCCTGTTTTGATCATTAAAAGTGAATTTGTAGGGCCGGGGATTTAGCTCAGTGGTTATGCCACCTGCCTCGCAAGTGCAAGGACCTGAGTTCGATCCCCAGTACAAAAAAATAAGTGAGTTTGTATACTCAGAGAGTGAATCTGAGGTAATTTTTTTTTTTTTTGGTACCGGTGATCAACTCAAGTCCTTGCGCTTGAGGTAATTTTTTTTAGATTTTGTTCAATTTTAGGGCCGGGGATTTAGCTCAGTGGTGCCGCCATCTGCCTCAAAAGTGCAAGGTCCCAAGTTCAATCCCCAGTACCAAAAAAACTTTTAAAAATAAATAAATAAGGGCTGGGGATTTAGCTCAGTGGTTCCGCCACCTGCCTTGCAAGCACAAGGACCTGAGTTCGATCCCTGGTACCCCCCCCAAAATAAATAAATAAATAAAATTTTGTTCATTTTTATTAATGCAGAGCATACAATCAGTGTTATCTTTTAATATAATCAAGGTTAAAAATAAATTGTCATTATCCAATAAACCATACCCACTTGACTCTTTAGGCTGAATGATTCTTTCTTTCTTTTTTTCAAATGATTCTCTCTTAGGTAGTACAGTTATTTTTTTCCCAACTTGTAAATCACCTTAGGATTTCAGTGAAATTTCTTAGCTTTTATTTGCTGAATGATTTCTTCAACTGGAAAACTTTTCATGATAAAATACTTCCTACAAATTACTGCATTTTCCAAGTCCTCTACTTAACCTTGTTGCCTTAAAATACAGTAGGATTCTTTGAAATTTGAATTTGACATCAATGTTCCCATAATTTAAGCATAAGACCTGTAAGAAGGAAATGTTTTCCCTTCCCCATGCTTCACATGGGCCATATAAATATCTTCATATGAATTTTCTTCATATTTAGGAAGAGGAATCACTCAGTTCAAATGGCAGGAAAGAGGAGGGCCTTAGGCCATCAATGCACTTGTAAAATGGATTAAATTGAATTATATTTTAAGATTACATCTTAAAATACAATGTGAAATGTGAAAATGTTGGAAGAGCTCTTCAATCTGAAGTAATCTTTATAAAACAAGATCACAGTGATTTTCCTTTCATAATATCCACCTAGGCTCTACTGGATCCAGCCTTCCTGACTATAATTACAGCGGTGCCTTGGTTCACAAACTTAATTTGTTCTATGATTTTGGAAAAGATGGGCCACGTTTGTGTTTGTGTGGAAAAGATGGCTGCGGTCATGTTTGTCACCTGATGAAGACTTTGCAGACAAAAGCATTAGTGAACCGAGGTACCACTGTATATACTCTGTTCAAAATTTTCAAAACAAATACCTGAAGGTGTAGGAAAATGAACAGAAGCAGATATATTCTGAAAAGAGTGTTGACACTTGTACAAAATAAAAGCATGGAATTCATTTCCTAGTTTTTCCACTTTTAGCAAGACAACAGGGTGAAGTTAGCATCTGACAGGTTTTCATAGAAGACATAAAATTGGGTCAGCTACAACAGGTCAACCACTGGAAAGTAAAGAGAGGAGGAGTCCTAGAAAATAGAGATCTAGAGGGTGAGAGATTAAAATTCTATGTATAAAATAAGTTCTGTTAAAAGCCTCTGTGTAATGTGAGAACCAGTCATATGCACAAAAGATTACAAGCAGACCAACCAGTTAGAGAACTGAAGTGAGATTTGAGCTACTGTCCAAGAGACAAGAGTTTGCAGTTAAGAGTACAGCCAGGGTCAGGGATTTAGCTCAGTGGTTTCACTGCCTGCTGCGCAAGTGCAAGGACCCAAGTTGGATCCCCAGCACCAAAAAAAAAAAAAAAAGTACAGCCAAATTTAATTGCATACTAAAACAAAAGTATCACTATTCTCCAGAGGAATAGAAGGGAGTCCAGAACTTGTAAAACATATATTCAATGTCTAGGATATATAATCAGAACTACACAGTATTTTAAGAATCGGGGGAAAAAAGTTGGATGTGGTGGTACACACATACAATCCTAGCTATTTGGGGGAGGCTGAGGCAGGAGGATCACAAGTTCAAGCCCATCCTGTGCAATTTAAGGCTCAGTCTCAAAAAGGGATGGAGATGTAGCTTAGTCCTCACTGTGTTCAATCTCCAGTGTTAGGGAGGAAAAAGAGTAAGGGTGGGGCTGGGGATTTAACTCAGTGGTTCCACCGCCTGCCTCACAGGCACAAGGTTCCAAGTTCGATCCCTGGTACCAAAAAAAAATTTTTTTTTTAAACCCCCAGTACTACCACCACAATAAAAAGAAAAAAGAGTAAGGGCATATTTTGGATACACCTTGGAAGTTTCAGTCCGTAATGGGTTGGCCTTACAGCTCTTAGGCCTGGGGTGACAGATCGTGGTAGGGGGCATGAGGTAGACCAAAGCTGTTCACCTCACAGCCAGGATACAAAAGAGAAAAAGATGAAGAAACCAGGGTCCCACCTCCCCTTCAAGGGAACACCTCATGACTAAAAACTTCCCACTAGCCCCCACTCTTAAAATTCCTGCCACCCCCAATATTGTCATGAGGGCATTAAACCTTCAACAAAGGAGCCTTTAATGGGGACATCCAGAAAGCAGGAAGAGCACTAGAGAACCATTTGGGGTAATACTCTGTAGACTAATGGGATGTGTGTTCAAACCTAGTGAATGTATTATCTATTTCATTGATGTAAAATTCATCTAAAGAAAAACATTAAGAAGTATTGAATCTCAGAATAGGCAAACAGTAGATTTTTGCTATCTGTAATTTATTTGGTTGTTTTTGTTTTTGTTTTGTTTTGGCTTTTGGGGACAAGATCTCTCTATTGAGATTTAGGCTGGTCTTCAATTCACTATGTAGTCCAGGCTGGCCTCCTCCTAATGATCTGTTAACCTCAGCCTCTCAAATGCTGGGATCACAAGCGGGCACCAGCACACTTGGCTTTGTAACTTACTTTGAGATGCTTTTTGGGGGGGGGTACTGGGGTTTGAACTTGGGACCTTGCGCTTTCGAGGCAGGCAGCAGAACCACTGAGCTAAATCCCCAGTCCTGAGATGCATTTTTAACAACAGATGAATAGTTCCAGCGTTCTGAGAGGTGAGGCAGGAGGATCAGAGATTCAAACCAAGCCTGGGCAAATTTATCCACTTAGGAAGGCCTGTCTCAAAACAGTAACAAAGGGCTGGGGATGTAGGTCAGTGCTGAGGCCCTGGGTTCAATCTCCAGTACTGGAAAAACAAAATACATGAATGGACAGAGGGACAGATGTATAATTAAGTATAGTAAAACATTAATAATGGTAATTACTGTTTGACCCCCGGTACCGGAAAAAAAGAAAAAGTGGTGATGGTTGCACAGCAATGTGAACATACTTAATTCTACTGAACTGCACTTAAAAAATACCCAAGATGTTAAATTTTATAATAGGTATATTTTACCACAATAAAAAATAAAGGTAATATGAGTGCCTAGCCTATAGGAGGCCCTGGTTTCAATCCCAAACACTACAAAGTAAATAAAGGTCTGTTATTAGTGCTAAAGTACAGGTGGTAATTCTGTGGATGTTCATCCTAAACTCTTCTGTTTGGCTATATGCTTGTTTGTTTGTTTGGTACCAGGGATCGAACTCGGGACTGAGCTTGCAAGGCAGACGCCAGAACCACTGAGCTAAATCCCCGGCCCTGCTTGCCTATGTGCTTGGAGGGGAGTCAAATAGGATGGGAAGAGGAGCTGTCCCAGTTAGTCATCAGATTTCATTTCCATAGGACAAACACATGGTAGAGCTGCTAGGGAAATAGAATAAGATCTCATAAGTCAAGGAGATTTACATTACCTAGCACTTAATTTTACTTGTAATTTTTGTCTTGATGTACTGATAAAAGATTTTAGGCCCGGGGATTTAGCTCAGTGGTTTCGTCACCTGCTGCGCAAGCCCAAGGACCTGAATTCAATCCCCGGTACCAAAAAAAATAAAGATTTTAGAGACTGTCCTACATGTCTGCAGTCTGCAATGCCACACACACTACGGCTGTTAATATCCCGGCTTGCAACCTAAAGGAATTTTCTACAATGAGAATAAGCACGCTGAGTGGAGGGAGATCCAGTTGGATCAATTCCCTGGCTCAGGAAGGGGTCATATAGATCGATAACAAGACTGACATCCTTAGCATAGAAACAGTGGGTGCCTCACTCCAGTCCTCTTATGAGCCAATGCTACCATTCCTCAGCTGCCAGGAATGGTGGTTGCTGAGACCTCGAAGCTGTCAAATTCTCCAGAGAATTGCTCTTGGCCAAGTGGAGCCATCTAATGGGAGATCACACTCTACCCCAGCAACCCTGGGCAATTCAAAACCCATGACTGACTGCCTTTAGTCTCATCACTAAGTTGTTTCTCAATAAAATCCAGAGACCATCTACATTTTCAGAAGAAAATAATCAGTGTTGTCACATGCTGGGGTTTTTTTGTGTGTGATGATTTGGTTCTGTTTTTTGTTTGTTGTATTGTATCGCTGGGGGTTGAACCCAGGGCACTCTACCACTGAGCTATGGACCCAGCCCTGTTTGTTTGTTTGTTTGTTTGTTTTTGCAGTACTAGAGATTGATCCAGGGGCTTTGCATTGAGCTACAACCCCAGCCCTTTTTATTTTGAGACAGGGTCTTGATAAGTCACTAAATTGCCCAGTCTAGGCTGGAACTGGAATCCTTCTGACTCAGCCTAAGTGCCTGAGGTTATAGGCTCACACCACAACACTTGGCTTAAACTACTTTTAAAATTTGATTGGGCTTTCACAATTGTTAGTAATTAATTATTGTTTTAAGTTTAGATTGAATCCAGTGGTTTCTAGAGGCTTAAATCTGTACTGATTTTTTTTTGTTTTTGTTTGTTTTGTTCGTTTTTGTGGAGATAGGGGTTCACAATTCAGGCTGGCCTTTAACTCACTATGGTGGCCTCGAACTCTACAGGCCTCCTACCTCAGCCTCCTGGGTGCTGGGATTATAGTCTTGTGCCACCATGTCCAACTATATTCTCTCTCTCTCTCTCTCTCTCTCCCCCCCCCCCTCGCGCTCTCTCTCTCTCCTCTCAGTTTTTGAGACAGGCAGAGTCTCACTTGTAGTTTAGGCTGTTCTTGAACTCACAGGGATCCTCCTGCCTCAGCCTCCCAAATTCTGGGATAGGCGTGTGCCACCACACCCAGCTGTTACTTTCTTTTTTCTTTTGGTACTGGGGATCAAACTCGGGTCCTTGTGCTTGCATAGCAGGCAGCGAAACCACTGAGCTAAATCCCCAGCCCCCAGCTGTTTCTTAATGGGTAAATTTAGTTGTTGTTTAACATGTACAAAAAGCTTAACCAAGGTTAGGGGACACAAAAGATAGACATCAATGTTGTATCTTCCATTCATTCCATCATAAATCAGTATTGCAGTTATCTTAATTATATTCTTCAGATAACTAAGTTCAAAAGTTCTCATTTTCAGATCCACCTGCTGTTCAGCTGAGGAGGAGTAGTCAGTGCCATTTTGTTTTCTGTGCGTTATCTGAAATTAAGGGCAAAGGTGATGTTAGCTTATTTTAATGAACAGAAAACTATTTTTCTGAGAGTCTGAGAGGAATGTTAGTTTGAACGGGATGCCTACAGATTCCTTTGGCCTGCTGCCACTCTTCTGTGACCAAAAGCATGTGTGTCTGTGTTTGACTAACAGCTTTGTATTTTCTATCAATGATCTTCTGGGCCATTTTGAGGGGAAATTTTTTAGTTAGAGATAAATCTGTAGCAGAGCAGATTATTAACCCATTTCAGCAGCCACAAAATTTGGATCTGAATTTACACAATCATCTGATGTCTTTTTAGAGTTTTTGTTTTGTTTTTTGAGAAAAGTTCTCGCTATGTAATTCAGGCTGGTCTTGAACTCAGTATGTACCCCATCCTGGCCTCCAATTTGGCAATCCTGCTGCCTCAGCCTCCCAAGTGCTGGGATTACAAACATGTGCCACCACACCCAGCATCTGATGCCTGCAACTCAAAAAATGACCTTGGGCCGGGGATTTAGCTCAGTGGTTTCGCTGCCTGCTGCGCAAGCGCAAGGACCGGAGTTCGATCCCCGGTACCAAAAAAAAATAAAAAATGACCTTATTATGGCTATTAATGAAAATGTAACTTTAATAAAAGAAAAATAATCTGTCTAAAAGTGTCTGCATCTTTTTCTTCCGTTTATTTATATTTCATTTTATTTATGTAGTCCTGGGAATTGAACCCTCAGGGCCTTCACACTGAGGTACATCCCAAGCGTACCACCCCTTTTATTTATTTATTTATTTATTTATTTATTTATTTATTTATTTATTTATTTATTGGTACTGGGGATGAACTTGGGTCCTTTAAGGCAGGTGGCAGAACCACTGAGCTAAATCCCCAGCCCAACCCTCCTTTTAATTGGGACAGGATCTTGCTAAGTCAAATCATGGCTCAGGCTGGGTTTAATTTATGATCCTTCTGCCTCAGCCTCCCAGCATGCTGGGATTATAGGCATGAACCACCACACCCTGCTGCATATTTTTCTTTACATAAATTGTTCATATAAAGAAACTGCCTTTCCCCTCTTTATTTTTATTTTTTGACAGTGCTAGGAACTGAACCCAGAGCCCTGCACATCCTAGGCAAGAACTCCACCACTGGAGTGGAACTCCACTACATCGCTTCCCTAGTCCTTCCCTTCGGTGATGAAAATTGATGAACAATTTTCCCTTTTGTGGTTATGCTGTGACTTTTTTTTTCCTTTTAATCATTTCAAGCATTTCACATTTTCTTGGGTGTGTAGTATACTGACAAATTTTGTAATGTTTTTACAAAGAAAATTAAATATATTTTACAGATCCTTGAATTTTTTGATCTTTAAAAATGAAATTAAAGCTGACTTCTAAACCTTAAAATGTCCTTACCTTAATTCCTTTTCACAAGGATTTGCACAGCCTTTATTTTCTAGCTTTTAGGTGTATTTTTGGGAGAATAGATTAAATGTAGTTGGCTTTAATGGCTGAACTTAGAATCAAACCAAGTTCTTTCCCCAAATTCAGAATCTGCATGGTTCACTGCTGTTGCTGGCTGAATTGGCACAGGCTGCTTTCTTCCTTATCCTGAGGAGGATATGTTAGTGCCCTCTTTTGGTGCATTATGGTACTGTAGCTCGCGTCTTGAAGGGAAAGGAAAAATGATGAGAAATGGAAAAAATGGAAATAAAGTCTTTGTAAATAGGGAAGGGTGGAGGGCGTGAAGGGAGGGGTAGGAATGG